>JAWDGP010000775.1:7500-17500 GCA_033675545.1 Elysia crispata | reverse complement strand
GCACTCTCAGTCTGTCTGTATGTCTGTCTGTCTGTCTGTCTCTCTCTCTCTCTCTCTCTCTCTCTCTCTCTCTCTCTCTCTCTCTCTCTCTCTCTCTCACTGTCTGTTCTATTTGTAACGAATATTTTTTTGTAAACGTTTTGTCCGCATCTTAATCAGTATATTAATCCGTCTTCCTTCGTAACTGCGTGTCGCTATTTCTTCAATTTCGTTTTTGTTATTCCTCTGTTGTTTTTTCTCTCTCTCCTTCACTCTCTGTCTGTCTGTCTGTCTGTCTGTCTGTCTGTCTGTCTGTCTCTCTCTCTCTCTCTCTCTCTCTCTCTCTCTCTCTCTCTCTCTCTCTCTCTCTCTCTCTCTCTCTCTCACTGTTCTTTAAAACTTGATATATTTTGTTCAAGTCTGTATCCATGTTTATATATAGCCCACTGTATCTTTATACCGGTGTTTCACTATTTCTTTCTATTTGCGGGTTTTATCCTTTACACGCCCTCTCTCTCTTGCTGTCTATCTTTCTTTGTCTCTATCTACCTATCTCTTTCTTCCTCTCTCCTCTGTGTGCCTCTTCTCTCTTTTCTGAATATTATTTTGTAAACCTTGTGTCGGCATCTAATCAGTATATTAATCCGTCTTCCATTCTTACTATATTCATTGCTTGTCTTTTATTTTCTTATGCGTCGGCCAATATGACTGTGTTTCAATCTCTATGATTCTGTCTCTGCTTTTTCTCTTTGCTATATGGTAAATACTTTGGAACAAAATTTAAAAAAAAAAATAAAAAATTGTTCCTTATATGGTTATCAATGATTTCAACATTTTAATACTTATATACCTCTTTTTCACGCCACCAGTGGCTAAACCTGGAGGACATAATGTGAATTACTTTGCTCGAACAGTTTAATGTCTTTGAATAAAATCATGTTTGAGATCATTAATTTTTATGCTTCTGTCTATGTGTGTATATAGCTCACTCTTTTTCCGTGCTTGAGTGTTCCCATTTCTTTCTTTTAACGAGTTAATTCCCTCCCACGCTCTCTCAATCTCTCTCACTCGCTCTCTGTCATTTCTTTTCTCCTTCCCTACCCCCCCCCCCCTCTCTCTCTCTCTCTCTCTCTCTCTCTCTTTATCTATCTATCTATCTATCTATCTATCTATCTATCTATCTATCTATCTATCTATCTATCTATCTATCTATCTTTCTTTCTCTCTATCTATCTATCTTTCTATCTTTCTATCTCTCTATATCTCTATCTATCTATCTATCCGCATTCCCTTGCTTATTTTCTATCATTATCGAATTTGTTTTGGGTTTATGTTTTATTTGTAATAGATGTGTCTATGGTAGTTTATTAATTTTTCTTTCTCCCTAAATATGTGTCGCTAGTTTCTTCTTCTATTTCTGATTATTTTTCTTCTAAACTATCATTTCTTCTGTCTCCCTTTGTCTCTCTTTTACTTTGCCACTCTGTCTACCTCACTCCGTCTCGCTCTGTCTACCTCACTCCGTCTCGGTCTCTCTCTCTCTCTCTCTCTCTCTCTCTCTCTCTCTCTCTCTCTCTCGCTCTCTCGCTCTTTTTCTGTGTGCCTCTAGTCAGTTATGAATATATTTTTTTTTAATCTTTGCTGCCTCATCTTAATAAGTATATTAATCAGTCTTCCTCAGTAACTATGTGTCGTGTTTTCTTCTATCTTAATTCTTTCTATTTCGTCCTCACTCCCTCTGTATGTCTGACTGTCTGTTTCTCACTCTCTCTCTCTCTCTCTCTCTCTCTCTCTCTCTCTCTCTCTCTCTCTCTCTCTACTGTGTGCCTCTTCTCTCTCTCCATCTGTCTCTCTCTCTCTTTCTCTGTCTCTCTCTCTCCATCTATCTCTTTCTCCCTCTCTCTCTCTCTCTCTCTCTCCTGTATTTCTCTTCTCTCTCTATTATGAATTTTGAATTTATGATTTTTTTTGTAAACTTTATGTCTGCATCAAAATCAGTATCTTAATCCGTGTCCCTTTCTAACTGTGTGTCGCTATTTCTTTTATTTCTTTCTCATCAGCGTTTTATTAATCCATTGCTCGTCTTATATTTTCTTATTCGTCGGGCGACATGATCGTGTTTCAATCTCTATGATTCTGTCTCTGCTTTTTCTCTTTGCTATGTGGGTCCTTTGGAGGAAGAAAAAGAGGGGAATGAGGGTAGCTAAATCTTGGGGGTAGTAGGGGGAGGGGGCTAAACCTGCACTAGGTAATAAGAATCACTTTGCCCGAACAGTTTAATGTCTATGAATACAATCATGAATGCGATCATTATTTTAAATTTGTCTGATAGTTTTTCTTCTTGAGTAGAAAGATCTATGCATATTCAACAATTTTATCATTAAAAACTTAATACATGTTATGACACAGGCATACGAAAAAGACGCATTTTTTATGCTTTTGTCTTTAATAATTTTTATACATGAGTTGTCGTTAATTTTTCTACACGTATTGTAAAGAGTTCATGCGCTTGATAAATGATTAACTCGTGTACTTTTTCTTTTCTCTCTTCCAGGTTTTCATCTTTCACACTTTGTCTCCTTCAACAGTATCTCTGCCTCTTATCTCGTCCTCCTACATCTCTGTCTGTCTGTCTTTGTATGTCTGTCTGTCTGTCTGTCGGTCGAACTCTTTCTCTCTCTCTCTCTCTCTCTCTCTCTCTCTCTCTCTCTCTCTCTCTCTCTATCTATCTATCTATCTATGTCACTTCCGATACATTTTTTTTCTTTCTGTCTCTGTCTATTTTGGTTTATAATTCATTATTTCTATCTTACCCAGTGGGACTATTTCTTTCTGTCTTCTTTGGTTCGTTCTCTTCCCATCTCCCCTTCTCTCTCTCTGTCTCTATCTCTCTCTCTTTCATCCTACCTCTCTCTCTCTCTCTCTCGCTCTCTCTTTCTCTACATCTGTTCTATGAATATTTGAAAATTTTCTTTGTGCCTTTATCTTTGTCTGTATAGAGCTTACTCTTTCTTTGTACCTGTGTTTCATAATTCCTTTTTTTTCTTTTAGGGTTATTTCTTTTACACGCTCTACTAATGTTTTTATCTTTATCTCTCTCTCTCTCTCTCTCTCTCTCTCTCTCTCTCTCTCTCTCTCTCTCACTCGCTCATTGCCTTTCTGCCTGTCTCACTCACTCTCTCGAACCCGGTCTTTGTCTTTTTGCCCCTCCCCCCCTCTCTCTCTCTCTCTCTCTCTCTCTCTCTCTCTCTCTCTCTCTCTCTCTCTCTCTCGATCTTTCGTCCTTTCTCTTCTGTATTCCTCTAGCCTATTTTTGAAATCTTTGTTGTCTCATTTTAATCAGTATATTGATCAGTCTTCATCAGGAAGAGTTCTAGGCTTGATAAATGATTAACTTGTATGCTTTTTCTTTTTTCTCTTCAAGGTTTTCCTCTTTCACACTTTGTCTCCTTCATCAGTATCTGTTCCTCTTACCTCGTCCTCCTACATCTCTGTCTGTATGTCTGTTTGTGTGTCCCTCTCTCTCTCTCTCTCTCTCTCTCTCTCTCTCTCTCTCTCTCTCTCTCTCTCTCTCTCTCTCCCTCATTTCTGATACATTCTTTCTGTCTCTGTGTATCTCAGTCTATAATTCACTTTTTCTTTCTTACCCAGTGAGACTATTCCTTTCTGTCTTTTTTGGTTCGTCCACTTCCTATCACTCTCTGTTTTCCTTTGTAATTGCGTGTCGCTATTTCTTCTATTTCTTGTTCCTCTTTCACTCTCTCTCTCTCTCTCTCTCTCTCTCTCTCTCTCTCTCTCTCTCTCTCTCTCTCTCTCTCTCTCTCTCTCTCTCTCTCTCTCTCTCTCTCTCTCTTCTATAAAACTTGATTGATTTTGTTTAAGCCCCTGTCCATGTTTATATATAGCTAACTGTATCTCTATACCTGTGTTTGACTACTTGATTCTATTTGTGGGTTTTTTCCCTTATACGCTCCCTCTCACTGTGTATCTTTCTTTGTCTCTCTCTCTTTCTCTCTCCCCCTCTCTCTCTATCTCCCTATCTCTTTCTCCCTCTCTCTTCTGTGTGCCTCTTCTCTCTTTTTTATTATTTTGTAAACCTTGTGTCCACATCTAAATCACTATATTAATCCATCTTCCATTCTATCAATATTCTTTGCTTGTCTTTTATTTTCTTATGCGTCGGCCGACATAACTGTGTTTCAATCTGTATGATTCTGTCTCTGCTTTTTCTCTCTGCTATATGATAGATTCTTTGAAACAAAAACAAAAAAAAAAAAAAAAATTAAGGGTCCATGAAATGGGTATCAATGAACTCATATAATACCTGTATACCTCTTTTTCACGCCACCATCCGAATGGCTAAACCTGGAGGACATAATGTGTATTACTTTGCCCGAACAGTTTAATGTCTTTGAATAAAATCATGTTTAAGATCATTATTTTTTATGCTTCTGTCTATGTCTGTATATGGCTCACTCTTATTACCTACCTGAGTGTCCCCATTTCTTTCTTTTTACGGGTTAATTCCCTTCCACGCTCCCCCAATCTCTCTCTTACTCGCTCTCTGTCATTTCTTTTCTCTCTCCCCCCCCCCCCTACCTCTTTCTCTCTCGCTTTCTCTCTCTCTCTCTCTCTCTCTCTCTCTCTCTCTCTCTCTCTCTCTCTCTTTATCTATCTATCTATCTATCTTTCTATTTATGTATCCGCATTCCTTTGCCTCTTTTGTATCATTATTGAATTTTTTTTTTCATTTCTAATTGATGTGTCCATGGTAGTTTATTAATCTTTCTTTCTCTCTAAATATGTGTCCCTTTTCTTTCTTCTATTTCTGATTATTCTGCTTCTAAACTATCTCTCCTTCTGTCTCCTTCTGTTTCTCTTTTACTTTGCCACTCTATCAACCTCAATCCCTCCCGCTCTTTCTACCTCTCTCTCTTACTCTCTCTCTCCTTCATTTTTATCTAGTTCTTTTTCTTCTTCTTCTTTTCTTCTTTATCTCTCTATCTCGCTCGCTCTGTCTGTCTGTCTGTCTGTCTGTCTCTCTCTCTCTCTCTCTCTCTCTCTCTCTCTCTCTCTCTCTCTATCTCTCAATGGTTCTTTCTTCTTCACAAATCTTTCTAAATCTTTCTTTCTTGTTTTTTTTTTTTTAACATGTCATTTTTATCTTTATTCTTTAATAAACATGCGTCAAAGTATGCGCTCTGCCTAGGGGTTTGATTGGTTTTCCCTTTCTTTATAACCAGTTGTTTCTGCTAATGTTTCTGTATTTCTTTGCCTTTCTCCCATGTTCCGAAATTGGTCGTTTTCATCTTTCTGGTCTTTGAATCAATATTTACCTGCGATTCTTCATCGTTCCATCTTTATTGTCACCAGCTTTACGCTACCGCTCGGCTTCGAATTAAGTTTTTTTCGCATAACTGTACATGCAGCCCATGTTTTATATGTTTGAAAGGTATTCTATGTTGGATGTCTTTCGAACATCGGCTTTTTATTTGTGCTTTCATCGCTCGTCTTTTATTTTCTTATCATCGGCCTACATTGTGTTTCAGTCTCTACGATTGTGTCCCTAGTTTCTCTCTTCACAACATGTGGTTGCTTCAATGGGGGATTGGGGGTGTGGGGGTTCATGAAATGAGTATTTTTTTTTTAAATTCTTTTAAAAAAAAAAAAAAAATTGGCTCAGAAAGACTAGTCAGGTACATGTACCCTGATTTGCCCTTTCTTTTACCTTTAATTGTTTCATTCTTGTTAAAAATTTTTTTTATTTTACATTGTGAATATAAACAGCTTTGTTTTACATTTTAAAATAGGTTTTCTTTTGTGTTTTTATTGTATTCTTTTCATTGATTTAATGTCACATTCGGTTTTTTTTCCCCTTGTTCTCGTGGGAGGCAGCTTCTGGGATGTTCTCTTATCCTTTGGGATGGGACTCTATTGAGTCAAGCTCCCTACAGGGTTAGAGTCAATTTGTTTCGTTTTTGGCAAGTTCCCTAGCTCGTCACTCCACACGTTTTGTTTTGACTGCCACGTGTGGACCTTTCTCTTTTAGCCTTGACACTGGGACTTAGTGTTAGGTCAAAACTAGTGTGGGGCTTATAGAGTCCGCCATTACTTTGGCCGTCCTGGTGGTGCCTGTGGTTTTTATTCCATAATTTTCTTTTTTCTTTCTTTCTTTTTTCCTTCCTTTTTTTCCGTTAATAAATTGGTTTCCTGTTTTTTTCTTCAATTTATTAAGTATCCTTTCTTCAGTTTTATCCTAAAAAAAAAAAATGGCCAGCGCATCCTGTTTTTGTCTTTTCATCCTCGCCTTTTTATCCCTATCTTTTACTTATTTTCTATTCTTTTCTTTTGGTAATCTTTATAGATCTTTTCTTTTTCCTTATGCTATTGGCCTTTTCTTTTGTTTGTTTTCTTCTCTTTTCTCCTTAGGTATTTTTACTCTTTGCTAGCTTTGGGTGAGTTCCGCTCCCCCAAGCGGTACCCTTTCTTTTTCCGTGATTTATCTTATCGTCTTTTCAGTGAGGCGTTTGGCTCTCACCCTAACCCGTTTCCTCACCACTCTCTTTCTTGTTTTTGTGTGTTTTATTCATTTACTTTTTGTTTGTATATTCGTCCATGGAGGCACGTTCTACTGTCTCAACTATCTGTGTCTCTCAAGTTTGTTTTAATTTGATTTTTTCCCTCTCCCAACGGTAGATGAGTGGAGTTCTGTTAACTCTATCTTCTAGTTTGGGGTGATCGTATTTGTTCCATATCAGGTGTCTGTATTCATGGACTAGTTTATTGATTTTCTTATTTTCCTTTAATCCCCTTCCCTGGGGGAGAATGTTTGAGTATGATTTTATTTATGTCGACATTTTCATCTGTTTAACTCCTTATTGTTTTATATAGATCTTTTTTTGTGTCTTTATTTCTCTGCAGTAAACGAATATATGAGTTTCCGTTGCCTTCTTCTGACACATGGTGCATTTTTCAAGGGGTCTCATGGGTGTTGTATTGTACAGAAGCCTGAACGTTTTTTTGTTCACTATGTGGCTATTTTGTGTCTTCGCCATTTCTTCAAAGGCTTTAGCAGGGTCTACTATATGATTATATAACGGTACAAATGTTTCATTGCTCTTATTTCTGTCTTATCTAGTTCTTCAATTAGTTCTCGGTATATATTTTTGGTTTTTGCCTTGTTGGGGACTGGTACATTATTTATATTTTTGTTAATACTTTTTAGGAACTCATCTTCTGGTGGAGCAGTGCGGCGTGTTATTATCTAGTTTCTTGATATTAATCAACCTTAGTCCATTATAATATTCAGAAAGAGGAAATTTGTTCTTCTCTTCCATGGCTTCTAAAATGTACTTTATTCTTAGGCTTTTTATCTTGGTCTCCACATGGTTTAGCCTCGTGCCTCCCTCTGTTTCTTCTCTCGCTGCTGTTTTCAGCGACGGTTTGTACAATGTGTTTTTAATATAAAACCTTCTTATTATTTTGATAATTTATTTGATGAATCTCTTTGGTTGTTCTAGAGTTGTTACTTTATAGATTATTTGAGACATTATCATTACGTTTATTATTCTTGTTCTCCCATATATGGTGGTGCTTTTTTGCTCATAGACCTCTGCTATATTTTTAATTTTTTTTTAAACAAGGTTTATCCATGTCGATACTGGTGTTAGATTAGGTTTGTTGATGAAGGTTATTCCGTAGATTTTCATTTCTTTCTCAAAAGTTAATTCTAAGGGGGTTTGTTCATTTTCTTCTCTCTCTATCTTCATGATTCCTGTTTTCTTAATATTTATGTTGGATCCGCTTCCTTTACCGTAGGTTTTAAATATTTCTATAATTTCTTTTATGTTGTTTATCTTAGTCAAGAAGACGATCGTATCGTCTGCGTTTGCTTTAATTTTCGCCTCTTGATTACCTGGTATTTTTACTCCTTTGATGGTTTCTCTTTCTCTGATTTCTTGTAGCACTGGCTCTAAAGCTAAAGTATAAAGTAGGGGAGATAGGCTGCAGCCTTGGCGCACTGATCTCTCAATATTAATTTCTTCCATTAGATTTTGGTTGACTAGCACTCGACTGGTGGGGTTATCATACATTATTTGAACCCAATCTCTAAAGTATTTGCCTATATTACATTCTTTCAAGACCAGGCGCAAAAAATTGTGGTCCACTCTATCAAACGCCTTTTTCTGGTCAATGCTTAAAATGCAGGCCTTCGTTTGTTTATCTCTACAATAAGTTATTAGATTCCTTATGTTATGTAGATGTATTTCTCTTCCTTTTACAGCACATTGTTGATCTTTGTATATTAACGTATTCATTTGCGGTTGAGTCTGCTCGTTAATATTTTACTTAAAATTTTGTAGTCGGAGTTCAAGAGGGAAATAGGTCTATAATTTTTTACTTTCGTCAAATCTTGACCGTCTTTAAGTATCAATGTTATGTAAGACTGAGTCATTTGTTTTGGAAGAGCTTTGTTTATATATACTTGTTCTAGAACTTCCAAGATGATTGGAGTGATGTCTTTTTTATAGTGGTGGTAAAATTCGTTTGTAATGCGATCTGGGCCGGGTGTCTTGTTTTTATTGAGCTCCGAGATGCTTTGTTCTATCTCTTTTTTTAATTTTCCTATCCATCGCTTCTTTCATTTCATTAGTTATTTTCTTGGTTTTCTTCGGTGTCTTCTGGTGCCGCTCTGTTTGTTTCCTCTTAGCTGTATAGTTGTTTGTTTGAGAAAATTTCCTTTATTTCCTCTTCTTTGTCTGTCACTTCTCCATCCTCTTTTGTGATTTTTTGGATGACCCTCTTTCTTTGCATGTTTTGCTCTCTAGCCAGATAATGTCTTGTTGTGATGTCAATTTCTTCCTGACTTATTTTTGCCCTGACGGCTGCACCCCTGTACTTCTCTATATTGAATTGTTCTATCTTTACGTCTAATTCTGCCTGAACCTTCGGGTTTGTGGCTAGGCTACGGGCGTCTCTAATTATCTTTTCTTCTCTTCTCTTCATTCTTCCTATTTTTTGTCCAAACCTAATGGCTTCTCTTTGGTTCAGTCCTTTCAAATTGAACCACATGGTCACCGCTTGGTTCTTGTCTTTTTCTATTTCTTCTTTTGTGAAGTTGATATGGTGTTTTAATTCTTTTATGAATTCTTCGTATTCCAAGAGTGTGTTGTTTAGTTTCCAGCACCCTTTGTTCTTTTTGTGTTCTTTTTTGTCGGATAAGTACAAGAGCACTCCTAAGTGGTCAGTGAAGTGCTATGTTTTTATATGTTCTATTTTAAGCTCATAGAAGGCGTTGGGTATATAAAATCTGTCAAGTAATGATCTTTTTTCTCCATCCGCAGTTCCTATGTTTGAAAGTATGTGTTTTCACCTCTTTATTTGATCCAATGGTGGTGGTAAGATCTGAGTGTTTCTACAGTATTTTTCATTTCTACTGCGTCCTTTGTCTCTGTCACCATGTTCGTTATTAAAATCTCCTCCCCATATGATTGGGTGATTTTGTTTATTCATTTGTGTAGTATGGTTTAAAATTAAAATGCTACTTTTCTTTGCTTTGTATTGAGTCCTTTGGAGGAATAAAGGAGGGGGGAGGGGGGGGAAGGGCGCTAAACCTGGACTAGATAATACAAATCACTTTGCCCGAACAGTTTAAAGTCTCTGAATAAAATCATGATTGAGATTATTATTTTAAATTTGTCTGATAGTTTTTCTCCGTAAGTAAAAAAGATCTATGTGTATTCAACAGCTTTATCATTAAAAAATTAATACATGTTATGACACAGGTATACGAAAAATACGCATTTTTTGTGTTTTTGCTTTGAATAATTTTTATACATGAGTTGTCCTTAATTTCTCGACACGTATTGTAAAGAGTTCATGCGCTTGAGAAATGATTAACTGGTGTGCTTTTTCTTTTCTCTCTTCCAGGTTTTCCTCTTTCACACTTTGTCTCCTTCATCAGTATCTCTCCCTGTTACCTCGTCCTTCTACATCTCTGTCTGTCTGTCTTTGTCTGTCT
>JAWDGP010000775.1:2500-5000 GCA_033675545.1 Elysia crispata | reverse complement strand
CTCTCTCTCTCTCTCTCTCTCTCTCTCTTTTGATGATTCTGACTTCTTATTAAATATTTCTAAATATTCTTTCTCAATTTTTTTCAAACTCTCTTTTTGCTGTTGATGTTTCTGTATTTCTGTGATTTTCTGCCCTCTGCCGAAATTTGGCGTCTTCATTTTTCTGGTGTTTGACTCAATATTAGCAGCAATACTTCATCGTTAAAACCTTATTGTCATCAGTCTCCTTGCTTCACGTTACCGTTCTATTTGGAAGACACTTTTTCTCGCGATACTTTTCTTTTGACTCATCTATTATATGTTTACAATTTATATTATGTTCGATGCCTTTCGAACATCGGCTTTTTTTTTTCAGTTTTTTTCTTCCGTCGACTTTATTTTCTCATGCGTCAACCGACATGTGTTTCAGTCTTTATGATTGTGTCTAATTATTTTCTTTACAATATGCGGATGCTTCCGAAGGTATGAGGAAATTAGGGATCCATGTAATGGGTGTAAGACTTGGTGAACCCAAAAATAAATATTTTAAAAACTTTATTCCACGCCACCACCCTAGTGACTTCAACTGTTGATCAGTATTTTTAAAATCCCGTTGTGGTCTATTGTTTTTGTTCTTCCCCTTCGGAACTTTTACTGTTTGAGTGTTTTGTTTTCCATTTCTTTACAGGATCAATTAAAAAATCATTTGCTACAGCCTTTATATGTTGCCTGTTGGTCCTAAGTTGTAAACCACTCTGTTAAGATGACTTTAGGGATGAAACTCCACAGATTCCCAATCTTGTGATGGAGCATCCATCTCCAAACTTAGGGCATTGCTGTTGTTGATGATGTTTTTATTGTTGTTGCAGTTATAACTGCTTGTATTGCTGTGTTGTTCCAAGTGCTGCACCCTTTAATCCCGCAGCTAGTGCTAGCATTTCTTGTGTATGCTTCCCTTGGTCGATCTCTACTGTTAGTTCCTCTCCCTTCCTACCCCTCTATCTCTCTATTTCCACCTGTCCGTCTATCCTCTTTATAAATTTAACTCCCTTCCAAGAGGGAGGCCCATGTAGACTGTAACCCAGTCAAACATGTTATAAAAATTTCAAGAGACATACCGTGCTAGAATTATATGAGTTAAAAGGAAAAAAAACTAAAGAGATATGTCGATAGATAAATAGATAGATAGATAGATAGGTAGATAGATAGAGATAGAGAGAGAGAGAGAGAGAGAGAGAGAGAGAAAACAGACAGAGGTTGTTGAACAATGAAACACAATTACGTATAAATCATCCTTGAGGTAAGCCATGCTTGAATGATGATAGAGAGAGAGAGAGAGAGAGAGAAAGAGACCGAGAGAGAGAGAGACAGAGAGAAAGAGAGAGAGACTGTTACACAAAGAAACAATCATGGCATATTATTATCCTTGAGGTAAGCCGTGCTTGAGGGATGGAAATAAAAGAAAGAGAGAGAGAGAGAGAGAGAGAGAGAGAGAGAGAGAGAGAGAGAGAGAGAGAATCCAAATAGAAAAACAAGAACACTACCCTTGGCGAAAGTAAGGAGGTGAGGCAGCAAATGAGGTATACGGACTTTTATAAAGAAACAAAGGTGAAATAAAACTTAAAATGGATGTATAACTTTTGTATATTCTCTCTCTATCTCCCTCCCTCTCTCTCTCTCTCTCTCTCTCTCTCTCTCTCTCTCTCTCTCTCTCTCTCTCTCTCTCTGCGTGCCTATAAACGACAAACACTGATCGTACCATAGTGCATTATGAGTGGTGATGATAGTACTCCCTGCCTTTTGCTTCTGCATAATTTTATCAGATCTTGAACGTCTATCAGGTAAAAATTACAATGCCAAATTCTGTTTCAGATCCTGTTGAGCCCGAAAAGGATTAAGACAGGATTGTTTGTATGAGATTTGACCTAATCTCTGCATAGAAACCTAAACCCTTACAAAGGCTGTCAACTGAATGCTTGCTTAGCTCTATGATGTAAAAAAGTGAAACACAGAATATCTTAGTCTTGTCAAATATGTTCCTTATTTTCCTGAGAATCTTACTTGCGGATGCACAAGAAAAAAAATCGTTTTATTTAAGGTTTAACCATAACTTCTGCCTTACACTGACCTCAGCTATATGCTTCTTAAAGCTGTTCATTCTCAGTTAAAATGTTCGGATGTCTCACCTTTTCCTTCTGACTGACAAGTCAGACTCTTTACCGTGTGGCCATCCCTCTGTACATGATACAGGATTTCTTTTATCTAGACAGAAGGTAGGAATGGTTTTGTGCAAATGTTACAACATTTCTTATGGCTCCGTAGTATTTGGACCATAAGATTTGCTATCCATGCTGGTTTTTAATAACGTTTTTACTTGTTTTGTTTAGCCAGTACAAAAGGGACATTCAAATATTGTTTTGCTGTTGAAATTTACAGACAGAAATTTTAATAAAATTGTTTTTCTTATTGAAGTATGTAAGATCCCTTTCCAACTTAAGTATATTTTAAAGAAATCTTTCTC
>JAWDGP010000772.1:0-17820 GCA_033675545.1 Elysia crispata | reverse complement strand
ACAACTACAACAATTAAAAGTACAAGTAAAACTACAACTAAAACAAGTACAAGTACAACTACATCTACAACAAGTATAACTACAACTGCAACAAGTACAACTACATTTACAACAAGTACAAGTACAACTACAACTACAACAATGCAACTAAACTACAACTACAACAAGTACAGGTAGAACTCCAACTACAACAAGTGTAAGAAAAACTACAACAAGTACAAGTACAAGTACAACTACAATTAAAACAAATACAACTGCAACTACAACAAGTACAACTACAATTAAAACTACAACAAGTACAACTACAATTACAACTACAACAAGTACAACTGTAATTATAACTACAATAAGTACAAATACAATTACAAGTACAAGAAGTACAAGTACAACTACAACAACAACAAGTACAAGTACAAGAACATCTACAACTATAACAAATACGAGTACAAAAACAACTACAACTATAACAAGTAAACTACAAGTACAACTACAACTACAACAAGTACAAGTACAAGTACAACTACAACTAAACAAGTACAACTACAACAGTACAACTACAAGTAAAACTACAACAAGTAGAAGTATAAGTACAACTAGAACTACAAAAAGTACAACTACAACTACAACAAGTACAAGTACAAGTGGAAATGGTACAAGTACAACTACAACTACAACAAGTAGAAAATCCAACTACAACAAGTGCAACTACAACTACAACTACAAGAAGTACAAGTACAAGTACAAGTACACCTTCAACTACAAAAACTACAACTACAACTAAGATAAGCTTAACTACAACTACAACAAGTACAACTACAAGTACAAAAAGTACAAGAAGAACTACACCTACAAAAAGTACAACTACAACTACAACAAATACATTTACAACTACAACAAGTACAACAACAACTACAACTACAAAAACTACAACTACAACTACAACTACACCAAGTACAAATACAACTACATATAGTAAAAGTACAAATACAACTACAAATAGTAAAAGTAAAACTTAAAGTACAACAAATTCAATTACAACTACAACTGAAACAAGTACAAGTAAAACTACGACTACAACAAGTCGAACTACAACTACAAGAAGTACAAGTACCACTAAAACAAGTACAACTACAACTTCAACAATTACAACTACATTTACATTTACAGAAAGTACAACTACAACTACAACAAATACAACTACAACTAAAAGTACAACTACAACTATAACAAGTACAAGTACAACTACAACTACAAGAAGTACAATTAAACTTACAACAAGTACAAATACAACTACAACAATAAGTACTAGATCAAATACAAGTACAAAAAGTACAAGTAAAACTACAACTATAACAAGTACAAGTAAAACTACAACTACAACAAATACAACAAGTACAACAAGTACAAAACAAGTACAAGTACATATACAACTACAACAAGTACTACAACACAAGTACAACTACAACTACAACAAGTACAACTGCAACTATAACAAGTACAAGTACTAAAACAAGTACAACTAAAACAAGTACAAGTACAACTGCAACAACAACAAGTACAAGTACAACTACAACAAGTACAAGTACAACTACAACTACAACAAGTACAACTACAACAAGTACAAGTACAACTACAACTACAACAAGTACAACTACAACTACAACAAGTACAAGTACAAGTACAACTACAACTACAACAAGTACAACTACAACTACAACAAGTACAACTACAACTACAACAAGTACAACTACAACTACAACAAGTACAACTACAACTACAACTACAATAAGTACAAGTACAACTACAACTACAACAAGTACAACTACACCTACAACAAGTACAACTACAACTACAACAAGTACAAGTACAACTACAACTACAACAAGTACAAGTACAACTACAACAAGTACAAGTACAATTACAACTACAACTACAACAAAGTACAAGTACAACTACAACAAGTACAAGTACAAATACAACTACAACTCCAACTACAACAAGTACGACTACAACAACATCAAGTACAAAGTCAACTGCAACTACAACAAGTACAAATAGATCTACAACAAGTACAACTACAACTACAACTATATTAAATACAACTATAACTACACCAAGTACAAATACATCTACAAAAAGTAAAAGTACAACTTGAAGTACAACAAATTCAATTTCAACTACAACTACAACAAGTACAACTACAACTACAACTACAACAACTAAAACTAAAACTACAACAAGTACAACTACAACTAAAACAACTAAAACTACAGAAAGTACAACTACAACTACAACAAGTACAAATGCAACTTCAACAAGTACAAGTGTAACTACAACTACAACAAGTACAACTACAACTACAACTACAACAAATACAACTACAACTACAACAAGTAAAAAGTCAAGTACAACTACAACTACAACAAATACAAGTACAACTACAAGAAGTACAAGTAGAAGTACAACTACAACTGTAACCAGTACAAATACAACTACAACAAGTACAAGTACAAGTACAAGTGCTACTGAAACTACAACAAGTACAACTAAATCTACAACAAGTTCAAGTACAACTACAACTACAACAAGTATAATTAAAACTACAACAAGTACAAGTACAACTGAAAGAAGTACAAGTACAACTGCAACAAGTAAAACTTACCACTACAACAAGTAGAAATAAACTACAACAACAAAAAGTACAAGTACAAGTACAACTACAATTAAAACAAGTACAAGTACACCTGCAACAGAAACAAGTACAAGTACAAGTACAACTACAACAAGTACATGTAAAATTAAAAACAAATACAACTACATCTACAACAAGTACAAGTACAATTACAACTACAACTACAACAAGTACAAGTAGAATTACAACTAAAACAAATACATGTACAACTACAACTAAAACAAGTAGAACTACAACTACAAGAGTACAACTTCAACTACAACAAGTAATAGTACAAGTACAACTACAACAACAACAAGTACAACTACAACTACAACAACTACAGCTACAACAAGTACAATTACAAACAGTACAAGTACAACTACAACTACAACAGGTTCAAGTACAAATACAAGTACAATTACAATTACAACAACAACAAGTACAATTACAATTACAACAACAACAAGTACAACTACAACTACATCAAGTACAACTACAACTATCACAAGTACAAGTACAACTAAAACTACATTAAGTACAACTACAACAGTTCAACTACAACTACAACAGTACAACTACAACTACAAAAAGTACAACTACAACTACAATAAGAGAAAGTACAAGTACAACTACAACCAGAACAAGTACAAATAAAGCTACAACTACAACAAGTATATGTACAAGTACAACTAAAACAAGTACAACTACAACAAATACAACTACAACTACAACATGTACAATTACAAGAAAACTACAACTACAACAAGTACAAATACAAGTACAAGTAGAACTACAACAAGTACAAGTAGAAGTACAACTACAATTGCAACAAGTACGAGTAGAAGTACAATTAGAACTACAACAAGTAAAGTACAACTACAAGAAGTACAAGTACAAGTACAAGTACAACTACAACAAGTATATTTACACTACAACAAGTACAAGTACAAGTACAACTACAAGTACAAGTACAAATGCAACTGAGACTACAAAAAGTCTAAGTACAAGTCCATCTAACAAAAGTACAATTACAAGTACAACTACAACTACAACAAGTACAACTATAACTACAACAAGTACAACTATAACTACAACAAGTGAAACTAGAACTACAACAGGTTCAAGTACAAATGCAAGTACAACTACAATTACAACATCAACAAGTACAAGGACAACTACAACTAAAACAAATACAACTGCAACTATAAAAAGTACAAGTACAGCTACAACTCCAACAAGTCCAACTACAACTACATCTACAACAAGTACAACTACAAGAAGTACAACTACAAGTAAAACTATATCTACAACTACAAGTACAAGTACAACTACAAATACAACAAGTACAACTATATCTACAAAAAGTACAAGAACAACTACAACTACAACAAGTACAACTACAACTACAACAAGTATAACTACAATTGGAACAAGTAAAACTAGAACTACAACAAATTCAAGTACAACTACAATTACAGCAGGTACAAGTACAAGTACAAGTAAACTACATTACAACAACAGCAAGTACAACTACGACTACAACAAGTACAAGTACAACTGCAACAAGTTCAAGTACAACTACAGCTAGAACAAGTACAACTACAACTACAACTATAACAAGTACAAGTACAAGTACAACTACAACAAATACAAATAAAACTACAACTATAACAAGTACAAGTACAAATACAACTACAACAAGTACAAGTACAACTACATGTACAGGTAAACTGCAACTACAACAAGTAAAACTACAACTATCACAAGTACAAGTACAACTACAACTACATTAAGTACAACTACAATTACAACTACAACTACATTAATTACAAGATCAACTACAACAAGTACAAGTACAAATACAACTACAACTACAACAAGTACAAATACAAGTACAACTACATCTACAACAAGTACAAGTACAACTAAAAATACAACAATTATAAGTACAAGTACATCTACATCAAGTAGAATTAAAAGTACAACTACAACTACAACAAGTACAACTATATATACAAATAGTACAAGAACAACTACAACTGCAACAAGTACAACTACAACTACAACAAGTTAGAGCACAAGTACAACTATAAATACAATAAGAACAACTAAAACTACAACAAATACAAATACAAATACAACTACAAGTACAACAAGTACAACTACAACTACAACTTCAACAAGTACAAGTAAAACTCAAACTACACCAAATACACTACAACTACAACGAGCACAAGTACAACTACTACTAGAACAAGTACAACAACAACTACAACAAGCACAAGTTAAACTAGAACTACAACAAGTGCAAGTACAAGTACAACAAAAACAAGTACACCTACAATTACAACAAGTATAACTACAACTAAAAGAAGTACAAATACAAGTACAACTAAAACAAGTACAAGTAAAAGTAGAGTGCAATTACAGTTACAAGAAATACAACTACATTTACAACAAGTACAAATGCAACTACAACTATAACAAGAACAACTACATATACAACAAGTACAAGTACAAATAAAACTACAAAAAGAACAAGTAAAACTACAACTGCAACAAATACAAGTACAACTACAACTACAACAAGTACAAGTTTAACTATATCTACAACAAATACATCTAGAAAAGTAAACATACAACTTTAAGTACAACAAGTACAACTACAACTATTACAAGTACAAGTAAAACTCCAACTAAAACAAGTACAACTACAACTACAACAAGTACAAGTACAACTATAACAAGTACAAGTACAACTACAAGTACAACAACAATAAGTACAAGTAGAACTACAACTACAACAAGTAAAACTATAACTACAACAAGTACAAATACAAGTACAACTATAACAACTACAACTACAACTAAAAAAAGTACAACTACAACTACAACTAGAACAAGTTCAAGTACAACAACAACAAATACAATTACAACTACAACATGTAAAAGTACAAGTAGAACTACAAGTACAACAATGACAAGTACAACTACAACAAGTACAAACAAAAGTAGAGTTTAATTACAACAACAACAACTAAAACTTCAACTACAATAAGTACAACTACAACTTCAACAAATACAAGTACAACTACAACTACAACAAGTACAACTACAACTACAATAAGTACCAGTACAACTACATCTACAACAAGTACAGCTACAATAACAACAAGTACAACTACAAATAAAACAAGTACAAATACAACTGAAACTCCAAGTACAACTATAACTACAACAATTAGAAGTTCAACTACAATTACATTAACAACAACTACATCTACAATTACAAAAATACAAATACAACTACAACTACAAGAAGTACAAGTATAAGTATAAGTACAACTACAACTGCAACAAGTAAAACTACAACTACAACAAGTACAAATACAAGTACAACTACAACTACAACAAGTAGAACTACAACTACAAAAGGTACAAGTACAACTACAGTTACAACAAGTACAACTACAACTACAAAAAGTGCAAGTACAAATACAATTAAAATAAGTACAAATACAACAAGTACAATTACAACTACAACTACAACAAGTAAAACTACAACTACAACTTTATTAAGTACAACTACAACTACAACTACACCAAGTAGAAGTACAACTAGAACTACAACAAGTACAAGTACAAGTACAACTACAATTACAACAAGTACAACTACAACTACAACTACAGTTTCAACAAGTACAACTACAACTACAACAAGTAGAAGTACATCTACAAATACAACTAGTATAACTACATGTACAACTAATACAACTACAACTAAAACAAGTACAACTACAACTATAACAAGTACAAGAACAAATACAACTAGAACAAGTACAACTACAACTACAACAAGTACAACTACAACTACAACTACAACAAGTACACCCACAACTACAACTACAAAAAGAACAAACACAACTACAACTACAACTTCAACAAGTACAAGTACAACTCCAACTACAACAACAAAAAGTACAACTGCAACTACAACAAGTACAAGTAAAAGTACAACTACAACAGGTACAACTACAACTACAACAAAAACAAGTAGAACACGTACAAGTACAAGTACAACTCCAACTACAACAAGTAAAGCTACAACTACAACAAGTACAACTACAACTACAACTACAACAAGTAAAACTTCAACTACAACTATAACAAGTACATATACAACTACAACTACAACAAATGCAACTAAAACCACAACTGCAACAAGTACAAGAACAATACATTTATAACAAGTACAAGTACAAGTACAACTACAACTAAAACAAGTACAACTGCAACTACAACTACAACAAATACAACTACAACTACAAGTACAAGGAAAACTGAAACTACAACAAGTACAACTAGAACTATAACAAGTAAAAGTACAACTACAACTACATTAAGTACAACTACAGTACAACTACAACTAGAAAAGTACAAATACAAGTATAACTACAACTACAACAAGTACAAGTACAACTTCAACAAGTACAAGTACAAGTACAACTACAACTACAACAAGTACAAGTACAATTGCAACAAGTACAAATACAAGTGTAACTAAAGCTACAACAAGTCCAAGTACAACTACAACTAAAACAAGTACAACTAAAACTACAAGTACAAGTACAACTACAACTAAAACAATTACAACTAAAACTACAACAAGTACAAGTACAACTACCAGAAATACAACTACAACTACAACTACAACAAGTACAACTAAATCTACACCTAGTACAAGTACTACAAATTCAAGTTTCAAGTACAACTAGAACAATTAAAACTCACAACAACAACTACAACTATAACAAGTACAAGTACATTTACAACTACAACAAGTACAAGTATAACTACATCAAGTACAACTACAACTACAACATGTAAATGTACAAGTACAACTACAACAACAACAAATACAACTGCAACTTCAACAAGTACAACTACAACTACCAATACAACAAGTACAACTACAACTACAACTACAACAATTAGAAATACAACAACAACAAATAAAACTAGAACTGTAAAAAGTACAAGTACAAGTACAAGTAAAACTAAAACAAGTACAAGTACAAGTAAATCTAAAACTACAACCAGTACATCTACAACTACATCAAAAACAAGTGCAACCACAACAGTAAACCTACAACAAGTACAAGTACAACTGGAACAACAAGAAGAATAACTATAACTACAACAAGAACAAGTACAAGTACAACTACAACTACAACTACAACAAGTACAACAAAAACTAAAACAAGTACAAGTACAACTACAACTACATGTACGGGTTCAAATACAAGTACAAATAGTACAAGTGCAGCTACAACTAAAACTATCACATTTACAACTATAACTACTTTAAGTACAACTACAACTACAACAAGTACAACTAAAACTACAACTACAACAAGTACAACTACTACTATAACAAGTACAAGTACAAGTAGAACTACAACAACAGGAAGGACAACGACAACTACAACAAGTGCAAGTACAACTACAACTACAACAAGTACAACTAAAACTACAACAAGTACAAGTACAAGGACAACTACAACTACAACGAGTAAAATTACAATTACAACAATTAAAAGTACAACTACAACAAAAATAAGTACAACTACAACTACAACAAGTACAACTACAACTGCAACAAGTACAACTTCAACTAGAAGTACAACAAGTTCAAGTACAACTGCAACTACAGCAAGTACAACTGCAAGTTCAACGGTACAAATACAAGTAGAACTACAACTGTAACAATTACAAATACAACTATAACAAGTACAAGTACAACTACAACTACAACAAGTACAAATACGACTACAACAACTACAACTACAATTACAAATGTACAAGTACAAGCACAACTACAGCTACAACTACAACAAGTACAAGTAAAACTACAAGTACAAGAAGTACAACTACAACTACATCAAAAACAAGTACAACTACAACTACAACAAGTACAACAACAACTAAAACAACAACAAGTGCAAGTACAACTACAACAAGGAAAACTACAACTACAAGATAAACTACAACTACAACTACAACAAGTACAACTACAAGTAAAACTAGACCAAGTAAAACTATATCTACAAAAAGTACAAGAAACACTACAACTACAAAAAGTACAAGTAAAAGTGCAACTACAACTGCAACAAGTACAAGTACAACTTCAACTACAATAAGTACAAGTACAACTACAACATCAAAAAGTATAACTACAACTACAACAAGTACAACTAAAACTACAACATTAACAAGTACAAGTACACCTACAACAACAAAAAGTACAACTACAACTACAACAAGTACAATTACAACTACAACTATAATAAGTACAAGTACAACTACAACAACAACAAGTAGAAGTACAACTGCAATTACAACAGTACAACTACAATAACAACTAAAAGAATAACAAGTTTAACTACAACTACAACAAGTGCAAGTACAACTACAACTACAACAAGTACAAGTACAAGTACAAGTACAACCACAACTACATCAAGTACAAGTACAACTGCAACAAGTACAAGTACAAATACAAGTACAACTACAACTACAACAAGTACAAGTACAAGTACAACTAAAACAAGTACAATTACAATTATAACAAGTACAAATACAACTACAAGAAGTATAAGTAGAAGTAATCCTACAACTACAACAAGTACAATTACACATACAACTACAACAACAACAAGTACAAGTACAACTGAAACTACAACAATTAAAACTTTAACTTCAACAATTAGAAGTACAACTACAACTATACTAAGTACAACTACATTTATAAAAAAAATAAAAGTACAACTACAACTACAAGAAGTACAAGTATAAGTACAAGTACAATTACAACTGCAACAAGTACAACTACAACCACAATAAGTACAAATACAAGTACAACTACAACTACAACAAGTACAACTACAACTAAAACAGGTACAAATACAACTACAACTACAACAAGTACAACTACAACTACAACAAGTGCAAGTAGAAAAACAACTAAATTAAGTACAACTACAACTACAACAAGTACAATTACAACTACAACTACAACAGGTAAAACTAAAACTAAAACTACAACAAGTACAACTAAAACTACAAGTACAGTTTCAACAAGTACAACTACAACTACAACAAGTAGAAGTACAAATATAAATACAACAAGTATAACTACAACTACAACAGGTACAAGTAAAACTACAATTACAACAAGTACAACTACAACTACAACAATTGCAAGTGCAAATTCAACAAAAACAAGTACAACTACAACTACAAAAAGTACAAGTAGAACTACAATTACAACAAGTAAAAGTACAACTACAACTAGCACAAATACAACTACAACAAGTACAACTACAAAAACAACAAGTGCAAGTAGAACTACATTACAACAAGTACGACTACAACTACAACAATTGCAAGTACAAGTACAACAGAAACAAGTACAACTATAACTACAACAATTACAAGTAGAACTACAACTACAACAAGCACAACTACAATTACAACAAGTACATCTACAAAAACAACAAGTACAAGTACAACTACAACTACAACAAAAACAACTACAACTACAACAAGTAAAAATACATCTACGAAAAATAAAAGTACAACTAAAACAAGAACAACTACAACAGGTACAACTACAACTACAACTAAAACGAGTAAAAGGAAAACTACAACTACAACAGGGACAACTACAACTACAAAAAAAAACAAGTACAACTAAAACTACAACAAGTACAAGTACAAATATAACGAATACAATTTCAACTACAAGAAGTTCAAGTACAAGTAGAACTACAACAAGTACAAGTACAACTACAAGAAGTACAACTATATCTAAAACAAGTACAACTACAAAAACAACAAGTACAAGTACAACTACAACTACAACAAGTACAAGTACAAGTACAACTAAAACAAGTACAACTACAACTACAACAACAACAAGTGCAAGTAAAAGTAGAACTACAACAGCAACCAGTACAAATACAACAAGTATTAGTACAACTACAACTACAACAAGTAGAAGTACAAATACAACTAAAACAAGTACAACTACAACTACAAGAAGTACAAGTACAACAACAACGAATCGAATTACATATACAACAAGTACAAGTACAAGTAGAACTACAATTACAATAAGTACAAGTACAACTACAAAAAACAACAAGTACAAATACAACTTTAACTACAACAAGTACAACTACAACTACAAAAAGTACAACTACAACTACAACAAGTGAAAATACATCTACAAAAAATAAAAGTACAACTACAAGAAGCACAACTACAAGTACAACTACCACAAGTACAACTACAATTACAACTACAACAAGTACAACTACAACTACAACTACAACAAGTACAAGGAAAACTACAACCACAACAGGTACAACTACAACTACAACAAAAACAAGTACAACTGCAACTATCACAAGTACAACTACAAGTTCAACAACAACTACAAATACAACAAGTACAAGTACAACAACAACTACAACAAATACAACTACAACAAGTAGAAGTAAAAGGACAACTAAAACAAGTACCACTACAACAAAAAAGGTACAACAACAACTACAACTACAACAAGTACAAGTACAACTACAACAAGTAAAAGTAAAACTACAACTACAACTAAAACAAGTAAAATTAAAACTACAACTACAAGAAGTAAAATTACAACTACAACAAGTACAAGTACAACTTCAACTACAACAAGTGCAAGTACAACTACAGCTACAGCTACAACAAGAGCAAGTAAAAGTCCAACTACAACTGCAACATGTACAAACAAAACTACAAAAATAAAAGTGCAACTTGAAGTACAATAAGTACAACTACATCTACAACTACGACAAGTACAAGTAAATCTACAACTACAACAAGTAAAACTACAACAGAACAAGTACAACTACAACTACAACAACAAGAAGTACAACTACAACTACAACAAGTACAACTACAACTACAACAAGTAAAAGTACAACTACACTACAACAAGTAAAACTACAAGTACAACAAGTAGAAGTACAAGTACAACTAAAACTAATACAAATACAACTACAACTACAACAAGTTCAAGTACAACTACAACGAATACAATTAGAACTGCAACAAGTACAAGTACATGTAGAACTACAACTACAACAACTACAAGTAAGATTACAATACAACTAAAATAACTAAAATTAAAACTACAACTACAACAAATACATTTACAACTACAACAAGTGCAAGTACAACTACATCTACAACAAGTGCAAGTACAACTACAACTACAACAAGTACAAATACAACTACAGCTACAAAAAGAGCAAGTAAAAGTACAACTACAACTGCATCATGTACAAATACAACTACAAAAAGTAAAAGTACAACTTCAAGTACAATAAGTACAACTTCAAGTACAATAAGTATAACTACAACTACAACTACGACAAGTTCAAGTAAAACTACATCTACAACAAATACAACTGCAACAGAACAAGTACAACTACAACTACAAATACAACAAGTACAACTACAACTACAACAAGTAAAAGTACAACTACACTACAACAAGTAAAACTATAAGTACAGCAAGTAGAAGTACAAGTACAACTAAAACAAGTACAAATAAAACTACACCTACAACAAGTACAAGTACAACTACAACAAATACAATTACAACAATTACAATTAGAACTACAACTACAAAAATTTCAAGGACAACTACAACAAGTACAACTACTAATAAAACAAATACAACTACAAAAACAAGAAGTACAAGTACAACCACAACTACAACAAGTACAACTGCAACTACAACAAGTTCAAGTAAAAGTACAAGTACAACAGGTACAACGACAACTACACTAAAAACAAGTACAACTACAAATACAACAAGTACAACTACAACTACAACAAATACAAAAACAACTACAACTACAACAAGTACACCTACAACTACAACAAGTACAACAAATACAAGTACAAGTACAACTAAAACAAGTACAACTACAACAAGTACAAGTACAACTACAACGAATACAATTACAACTACAACAACTACAACTACAACAAGTACAAATACAACTACAGCTACAATAAGTACAACTACAAAAACAACAAGTAGAAGTAAAACTCACCTACAACAAGTACAACTACAACTACAACAAGTACAACTAGAACTACAACAAGTAAAAATACATCAACAAAAAATAAAAGTAAAACTACAGCAAGTACAACTACAAGTACAACTACAATAAGTACAAGTACAACTACAACTACAACTACAACAAGAACAAGTAAAACTACAACTGCAACAGGTACAACTACAACTTTAACAAAAACAAGTACAACTACAACCACAAAAAGTACAAGTACAACGACAACGAATACAATTACAACTACAACAAGTACATCTACAAGTACAACTACAACTACAACAAATACAACTACAACTACAGCTACAACAAGTACAACTGCAATTACGACAAGAAAAAGTACATATACAAAAAATAAAAGTACAACTACAACAAATACAATTACAAGTACAATTAAAACAAGTACAACTACAACTGCAACAAATACAAATACAACTACAAAAAGTAAAAGTAAAACTTCAAGTACAACAAGTACAACTACAACTAGAAACACAACAAGTACAAGAAAAATTACAACTACAAAATGTACAACTACTAGTACCACTACAACAAGTACAACTACAACTACAACAAGTAGAAGTAAAACTACAACTACAACAAAAACAAGAACAATTACATTTACAACAAGTACATCTACAACTACAACGAGCAGAAGTACACCTACCACTACAACAAGTACAACAACAAGTAGAACTACAACTACAACAAGTACAACTACAATTACAACAAGTACAACTACAACTACAACAATACAACTACAACTACAACAAGTTAAATTACATCTTAAAAAAATAAAAGTACAACTACAACAAGTAGAAGTAAAAGTACAATTAAAACAAGTACAACTACAACTACAACAAGTACAACTACAACTACAACTAGAACAAGTGCAAGTAAAAGTAGAACTACAACTGCAACAAGTACAAATACAACTACAAAAAGTAAAAGTACAACTTCAAGTACAACAAGTACAACTACAACTACAACTACAACAAGTACAAGTAAAACTACAACTACAACAAGTACAACTACAACTAAAACAAGTAAAATTACAACTACAACTACAACAAGTACAACTACAACTACAACAATTACAAGTACAACTACAACTACAACAAAAAAAACTACAACTAGAACAAGTAGAAGTACAAATAAAACTAAAACAAGTACAATTACAACAAGAAGAAGTAGAACTACAACTACAACGAATACAATTACAAATACAACAAGTACAAGTACAAGTACGACTAGAACTACAACAAGTACAACTACAACTACAACAAGTAGAAATACAACTACAACAAGTACAATTACAACTACCGCTACAACAAGTAAAACTTTAACTACAATAAGTAGACGTACAAGTACAACTACAATTACAACTACAACAAGTACAAGTACAACTACAACGAATACAATTACAACTACAACAAGTACAAGTACAAGTAGAACTACAACTACAACAAAAACAAGAACAATTACATTTACAACAATTTCAACTACAACTTCAACAAGCAGAAGTACAACTACACTTACAACAAGTACAACAAGAAGTAGAATTACAACTACAACAAAAACAAGAACAACTAAAACTACAACAAGTACAACTAAAACAAGTAGAACTACAACTACAACTACAACAAGTACAACTGCAACTACGTTAAGAAAAAGTACATTCACAAAAAAATAAAAGTAAAACTACAACAAGTACAAGTATAAGTACAATTAAAACAATTACAACTACAACTACAACAAGTACAAATACAACTACAACTACAACAAGTGCAAGTAAAAGTAGAACTACAACTGCAACAAGTACAAATACACTACAAAAAGTAAAAGTAAAACTTGAAGTACAACAAGTACAACTACAACTACAACTGCAACAAGTACAAGGAAAATTACAACTACAACAAGTACAACTAGAACTAGAACAAGTACAAGTACATTTACAACTACAACAAGTACAACTACAACTACAACAAATACAAGTATAACTACAAGTACAACAAGTAAAACTACAACTAGAACAAGTAGAAGTACAAGTAAAACTAAAACAAGTACAATTACAACAACAAGAAGTACAACTTTAACTTCAACGAATACAATTACAACTACAACAAGTACAAGTACAAGTAGAACTACAACTACAACAAGTACAAGTACAACTACAACTACAACAAGTACAACTACAACTACAAAAAGTACAACTAAAAAAACAAGAAGTACAAGTACAACTAAACTACAACAGGTACAACTACAATGACAACAAGAAAAAGTACAACTATAAAAAATAAAAGTATAACTACAACAAGTACAACTACAAGTACAACTGCAAAAAGTAAAAGTACAACTACCACTACAAAAAGTACAACTACATTTTCAACTAAAACAAGTACAAGTTAAACTAGAACTACAACAGGTACAACTAAAACTACAACACATTCAAGTACAAATACAACTACAACAAGTACAAGTACAACAACAACCATAACAAGTACAAGTAAAACTACAACTACAACTAAAACAAGTAAAATTAAAACTACAACTACAACAAAAAAAACTACAACTACAAGAAGTACAAGTACAACTTCTACTATACTAAGTACAATACAACTACAACAAGTACAACTACAACTACAACTGCAACAGGTACAAGAACTACAACTTAAACAAGTACAACTACAACTACAACAATTACAACTACAACTACAACTAAAACAAGCACAAGTACAACTACAACTACAACTACAACAAGTACAAGTACAACTACAACTACACCACAACTAGTAAAACTACAACTACATCTACAACTACAACTACAACAAGTACAAGTACAACTACAACTACTAGAAGTAGAAGTACAACTACAACAAGTACACCTAGAACTACAACAAGTACAATTACAACTACAACTACAACTACAACAAGTACAAGTAAGTCTACAACTACAACTCTAACAAGTACAACTACAACTACAACTACAACTACAAGAAGTACAAGTACAACTACAACTACATCAAGTATAAGTACAACTACAACTACAACAAGTACAACTACAACTACAACAAGTACAAGTACAAGTATAACTACAACAAGTACAACTACAATTAAAACAAGTACAACTACAATTATATCAAGTACAACTAGAGCTACAACAAGTACAAGTACACGTACAAATACAACAGGTACAACTACAACTACCACAAGTACAATTACAACTACAAAGATTACATGTACAACTACAACTACAACAAGTACACTGCAATTACATCAACTACAACAAGTACAAGTACAACTACAATTAAAACAAGTACAATTGCAACTACAACAAATACAAGTTCAAATACAAGAACAACTACAACTACAACAAATACAAGTAAAATGAAAACTACAACTACAACAAGTACAAGTATAACTACAACTACAACTAAAACAAGTAAAATGAAAACTACAACTACAACAAGTACAACTACAACTACAACAAATACAAGTACAACTTCAACTATATTAAGTACACTACAACTACAAGAAGTACAACTACAACTACATTAAATAGAAGTACAACTCACGGCGTCTCTTTAGTGATACTTTAGTTGCGCCGCACTGGCATAAGTCAAGCGATAAATAGGTCACGGGGTTGGGGTTATCCACCCAATGTGAGATCAAGGTCGGCCGCACTGCTGGCATGCACCAGTCTTTTGTCATAATAGTTAATTTTAATACGATCTGCAAACTTCATTTAATCATCTTTTGATTTGTTCTTTCACTAAAAAAAAATAGTAAAAAAAGTTGCCATTAAAGAAAAATTATAAAAATAGCTTTGATAGAAGCTTTTATATCAGTCATTTAAAAAGTCGGAAAAAATGACCTGATTACTGAGCTAATTAACATGATTAAATGACCGCTAGCGGACAATCGGCTCCACAGAAGTTGAAAAAAATGTTACTGTCAATAAGACAAATATTTTTTTAAACATTCACGAAAAAATCATATCCTCAGCACAAAAATTGTGCCTGTGAGCTTGATCCAAACATAATTCCCTTTAATTATTACTACAGCGTATGTTACTCTATCGAGTTGAAATATCCAAACGAGGAATAATGGTGAATAATAAAACACATTTTATCATTGGTGCTTTTGAATTATCTCTTGTGGCTGACCAGAGGGTTTGATAGGTGTTGATGAAGCTATGGGGGGTAGTTGGAATGGTGAGCGTTTGTTGCTCGCTAGAAGTCATGTCTATGACTGTTGCGCTGATAAATCATGTTTTGTGGTAAGTTTCTAGATCTATATTCTATGTTTGTACCTCTGTCGATCGTTACTTCCACTGTCTGTGTGTCTGCTAGTGGTGCATCTAACGTGTTCGTTTTCTTAATTGTCTCTAGGGGGGAAGTGTCTGTGTGGTCTCTATTTTCATGCTGATATTATTGGTGAGAATCTTCTCTAGCTGTCCCTATGCTATCACTGGGCCTGCTGGTACCTACTAGTTTTACGCTAATTTCGTTATCTTTATGGCTATCTGTCATCGTTTCAATTGTGTCTGCAGGTATAAGTAGTGAAGTGTTGCGGTATCAATCAGTAAAAAATAAAAAGTTGCTAGTGGTATGAATGTCTGGGTGGGTTTTATTTTCAGTGAGTTCTCTCTCGGTGAGTCTCTCTAAGTTTGAGAGCTTGTGCCTGCTTTGTAAACTCCCGTGCCTTAACTAGGTTAGAGAGACGATATCACAAAGATGGGTTAATAAGGGATTTTGTTTGTCGAAGTTACACCATAAATCACAAGTTGTCTGTGTCATAAATATAGATCTAATCCTAGACACTTTATAGTTGCCACACCTCTTCTTTTTACACGCTGATATGTTTGCCTTACATTATATGGCAACATATCGCGAAGAAAATCATTGATTTCGGATCGATTCCAAACACCATGTGAATGTCATCACTAAGGTCCACGCCAGAGAA
>JAWDGP010000770.1:0-12008 GCA_033675545.1 Elysia crispata | reverse complement strand
TATTAATTTCCATGAGGATATATAAAATAGTCTATGTTCACATACCTCTGAGATGTTATTAAATCAACTAGTAATCTGCATGAGGAAATATAAAAATATGAAAGTATGTGTTCACACACCTCTGAGAAGTCGTTCGCGAATAAATCATTCTGCTTTTTTTTTATTCATATCTACTCTCTTGGTGATTGAAGTTTTAGGAAGAATTGATGCTATTTTTAGAATATTTTACTCTTATTCCTTTAGTAATCCGAATCCATGAGGCAGCGAATTTGTCCAGATCAAAAACATGTTGGACCATGAGAATATACACGTTTAAAGCATTTACCATGTTTTTGATCTGGACACGCGTTCGTAGCTAGTGTGAGGTCTGTAAAACACATCTTTTCACATAGCTCTGACGGGTTATAAATTCAAATTTAGGTATGCCAGGTTATAAACTCAAATTTATTAATTTCCATGAGGATACATAAAAATGTCTATGTTCACATACCTCTGAGATGTTATTAAATCAACTAGTAACCTCCATGAGGAAATATAAAAATATAAAAGTATGTGTTCACACACCTCTGAGAAGTCGTTGGCTAATAAATCATTCTGCTTTTTTTTTATTCATATCTACTCTCTTGGTGATTGAAGTTTTAGGAAGAATTGATGCTATTTTTAGAATATTTTACTCTTATTCCTTTAGTAATCCGAATCCATGAGGCAGCGAATTTGTCCAGATCAAAAACATGTTGGACCATGAGAATATACACGTTTAAAGCATTTACCATGTTTTTGATCTGGACACGCCCTCCCACGCAACCAACCAGGAGCACATCTCACAAACTCTGCACACATACAACCAACCCCCAATACACCAGGGGGGGGGGCCCCCAAAAAATCAAAGGGGGGGGGGCTTTTCAAACCTACCCCTCAGCCCATACACCCCCCAAACCAACACACAAAATCACCACATGAAAAATATCAACCATACCCACAACCGCACATCACACGCACCAATCAACACACACTCAAATCCACCAACACAACCAACACACAAGAGAGGACAGCTTGACTGGAACAGTTTGACTGGCACTGACTTTTTGAGACAGGAAAAAAAGAACATGACACTTGGTGACCTACCCAGTGACCTCTGTGGGGTCACACTAGTGTACGCGCAAGCCTCTCACTCACTCTCTGCGCAGGTAGCGGGAACCACCTCACACCAGCGCCCAAGTGCACACGCATGCCCCTCACTCACTCTTGGATTAGGTCGCGGCGACCCCACTGTGCGCAGGTCACGGCACCGCCTCTCACTAGCGTCCCAGTATACGCGGATGCCTCTCACTCACTTTGTGCTCCCACGCACTAGTTCCCGTACCGCCTCTCACTAGCGTGCAGGGACATGCGCATACCTCTCACTCTACTCAGACGCGCGGTTGGAACCACTGTTAGCTCACTAGTTCCTGGACCGCCTCTCACTAGCGTCCCAGTACACGTTGATGCCTCTCACTCTACCCAGAAGCGTAAGTGGAACCAAGCACCAACACAAATTCTTTTACTACCCTACCTTGTGCGCCTCTCATTAGCGTACAGGGACATGCGCTTGCCTCTCACTAACCCCACAGTCAGGTGGGCGCACTGTTCTGTTGAGGAGTATTGTTTCATACTTCTGAATTTAAGCGCATTTTCAGCAGCCCTTGTCTTAAGCATTCTTCTTTGTTACACTACTCCAGTTCCCGCCATGGCAGAGAACTACGCCCTGACCAGAGAAATGGATGATGACCAGGCCTGCGGGATTGTCCTGAGAGCGCTCATACGAAGCTACCCGGAGCCACTCAAAGCTCTGGTCGTGGCTGCGGCCTGGACGACGCCAGAAAGGAAACGGTGAATCCCTACTTGTACAGACTCCTGGACAGAGGTCTGGTTGAGAAAGTGGTCATGGTCGACTCCCGTACCCTCCACCCACAAACCCCCCTGTGGCGATCCAGAGTGTACACAGTGGACGAGAAGTGACAGGTCACAACACTGGTCACGAGAACGGACAAACACATGGACGTGGTCACAGAAGTGGACGTGGATACATGTACACATACGCATTGACAAATAATATAAATCAAAATAAAAATGTGAAATAAACAACAAAGGCATTGAATTTTTTTGGGTTGCAGTCCATTTTTTTATTGCTGATTATATATGTGTTAGTAAATACCGTAGCCAAACCAAAAAACTAAATATATATTGACTAAATAGTTTCGCATGCAGTGTTGTGGTTGTGTTTGGACATACGCGTTGCTTCATGTGTTGTGTTGTGTTGTATTATGGTTACAATGGTTACAAGTTGCATTGGCAATCATTCAGATCAATTCGTCTTCATTGTAATGGTTAAAAATTAAAAGTGTTTAATCTCAGTCACAGCGCTCATTCGAAATACACTGGTGATCATTCAGACATTCCCAGACATTCCCAGATTAAATCCCAAGAACAACCATAATAGTTACAACAGACATTTCTCAGTCACAGCGATCATTCGAAATACACTGGTGATCATCAAGACATTCCCAGACACTCCCAGATTCACACCCATACCCATACCCATATGCACGCACCGCCCCACAGCCAATCCTGAGCTACAAATGAGGTAGATTAGTCAGTAAATGCATTGAATACATGTCATACAAATCAACAGGGTAAATATTGAGTAATCCTCCACAGTCACATTCAGAGACAAAAAAGAAATACCAATTACATGTACAAATTATTTGCAATTAATCCCGGACACTCCCACAAGCTCCCACAAGCATGCTTACAATCAAGTTCCCCAGAACCCATTACGGAGTTACAATGTTGTTCCAACCAGCAATAAAGGAAGGAAGAGACCACGGCCACAGCAAAGGCCGAGGACGGTATCGTGACAACACCAAGTAATGCAAGGAACGGCGTGAGGAGGTACATGTACGTGTCGGTAGTACGCCATGTGGAATGTGTGGATCATCTTGTTAAGACGGAGCACATTGATGTCAACGGTTGTTCTGACCGCATGTGGAGACGTGTGCTTGTGCGGAGACCTGAACCGGTCAGTCGGCGGATTCAACTAATCAGAGCTACTCACAATGGACTGCGGAGACTACTTCAGAGATACGGTAGTGGTCAGAACTGCGACTATGACTATCATCCTGTAGTGTCTTGCGCGGCGGTCCAGGCGGATCCCAAGAATATCTACTCATTCGTGGGTGACGTTGTGGGGGATGTCGGCGGATAAAAATCGGGCATGACCCGTGCTTAGGACGGAGGATATGACGTTCATCCTGGGCTGCTCTGCCACGGTCAACGGTTGCCCAAAAATAAAACTCATTCTTGGGGATGGTTCTGGGGAGGTCCGCGGACAAAAATCGGGCATGACCCATCCTTAGGACGGAGGATATGACGTTCATCCTGGGCTGCTCTGCGACGGTCCACGGATGTCCACATCTCATACATGTTCTTGGAGATCACTGTGGGGAGGTTCGCGGACAAAAATCGGGCATGACCCGTGCTTAGACTGGAGCATGTAGACATCATCGTGAGTTCATCTGCGACAGTCTACGGCTGCCCAGACTTCTACTCATTCGTGCAGGCCGTTCTGAGCAGGTCGACGGACAAAAATCGGGCGTGACTCGTGCTTAGACTGGAGCATGTAGACATCATTGTGGAGTGATCTGCGACGGTCAACGGTTGCCCAAAAATTCTACTCATTCTTGGGGGTGGTTCTGGGGAGGTCCGCGGACAAAAATCGGGCATGACCCATCCTTAGGACGGAGGATATGACGTTCATCCTGGGCTGCTCTGCGACGGTCCACGGATGTCCACATCTCATACATGTTCTTGGAGATCACTGTGGGGAGGTCCGCGGACAAAAATCGGGCATGACCCATCCTTAGGACGGAGGATATGACGTTCATCCTGGGCTGCTCTGCGACGGTCCACGGATGTCCACATCTCATACATGTTCTTGGAGATCACTGTGGGGAGGTCCGCGGACAAAAATCGGGCATGACCCATCCTTAGGACGGAGGATATGACGTTCATCCTGGGCTGCTCTGCGACGGTCCACGGATGTCCACATCTCATACATGTTCTTGGAGATCACTGTGGGGAGGTCCGCGGACAAAAATCGGGCATGACCCATCCTTAGGACGGAGGATATGACGTTCATCCTGGGCTGCTCTGCGACGGTCCACGGATGTCCACATCTCATACATGTTCTTGGAGATCACTGTGGGGAGGTCCGCGGACAAAAATCGGGCATGACCCATCCTTAGGACGGAGGATATGACGTTCATCCTGGGCTGCTCTGCGACGGTCCACGGATGTCCACATCTCATACATGTTCTTGGAGATCACTGTGGGGAGGTCCGCGGACAAAAATCGGGCATGACCCATCCTTAGGACGGAGGATATGACGTTCATCCTGGGCTGCTCTGCGACGGTCCACGGATGTCCACATCTCATACATGTTCTTGGAGATCACTGTGGGGAGGTCCGCGGACAAAAATCGGGCATGACCCATCCTTAGGACGGAGGATATGACGTTCATCCTGGGCTGCTCTGCGACGGTCCACGGATGTCCACATCTCATACATGTTCTTGGAGATCACTGTGGGGAGGTCCGCGGACAAAAATCGGGCATGACCCGTGCTTAGACTGGAGCATGTAGACATCATGCTGGGCTGCTCTGCGACGGTCCACGGATAGCCACCTCTCATACATGTTCTTGGAGATCACTGTGAGGAGGTCCGCGGACAAAAATCGGGCATGACCCATCCTTAGGACGGAGGATATGACGTTCATCCTGGGCTGCTCTGCGACGGTCCACGGATGTCCACATCTCATACATGTTCTTGTAGATCACTGTGAGGAGGTCCGCGGACAAAAATCGGGCATGACCCATCCTTAGGACGGAGGATATGACGTTCATCCTGGGCTGCTCTGCGACGGTCCACGGATGTCCACATCTCATACATGTTCTTGGAGATCACTGTGGGGAGGTCCGCGGACAAAAATCGGGCATGACCCATCCTTAGGACGGAGGATATGACGTTCATCCTGGGCTGCTCTGCGACGGTCCACGGATGTCCACATCTCATACATGTTCTTGGAGATCACTGTGGGGAGGTCCGCGGACAAAAATCGGGCATGACCCATCCTTAGGACGGAGGATATGACGTTCATCCTGGGCTGCTCTGCGACGGTCCACGGATGTCCACATCTCATACATGTTCTTGGAGATCACTGTGGGGAGGTCCGCGGACAAAAATCGGGCATGACCCATCCTTAGGACGGAGGATATGACGTTCATCCTGGGCTGCTCTGCGACGGTCCACGGATGTCCACATCTCATACATGTTCTTGGAGATCACTGTGGGGAGGTCCGCGGACAAAAATCGGGCATGACCCATCCTTAGGACGGAGGATATGACGTTCATCCTGGGCTGCTCTGCGACGGTCCACGGATGTCCACATCTCATACATGTTCTTGGAGATCACTGTGGGGAGGTCCGCGGACAAAAATCGGGCATGACCCATCCTTAGGACGGAGGATATGACGTTCATCCTGGGCTGCTCTGCGACGGTCCACGGATGTCCACATCTCATACATGTTCTTGGAGATCACTGTGGGGAGGTTCGCGGACAAAAATCGGGCATGACCCGTGCTTAGACTGGAGCATGTAGACATCATCGTGAGTTGATCTGCGACAGTCTACGGCTGCCCAGACTTCTACTCATTCGTGCAGGCCGTTCTGAGCAGGTCGACTGACAAAAATCGGGCGTGACTCGTGCTTAGACTGGAGCATGTAGACATCATTGTGGAGTGATCTGCGACGGTCAACGGTTGCCCAAAAATTCTACTCATTCTTGGGGGTGGTTCTGGGGAGGTCCGCGGACAAAAATCGGGCATGACCCATCCTTAGGACGGAGGATATGACGTTCATCCTGGGCTGCTCTGCGACGGTCCACGGATGTCCACATCTCATACATGTTCTTGGAGATCACTGTGGGGAGGTCCGCGGACAAAAATCGGGCATGACCCATCCTTAGGACGGAGGATATGACGTTCATCCTGGGCTGCTCTGCGACGGTCCACGGATGTCCACATCTCATACATGTTCTTGGAGATCACTGTGGGGAGGTCCGCGGACAAAAATCGGGCATGACCCATCCTTAGGACGGAGGATATGACGTTCATCCTGGGCTGCTCTGCGACGGTCCACGGATGTCCACATCTCATACATGTTCTTGGAGATCACTGTGGGGAGGTCCGCGGACAAAAATCGGGCATGACCCATCCTTAGGACGGAGGATATGACGTTCATCCTGGGCTGCTCTGCGACGGTCCACGGATGTCCACATCTCATACATGTTCTTGGAGATCACTGTGGGGAGGTCCGCGGACAAAAATCGGGCATGACCCATCCTTAGGACGGAGGATATGACGTTCATCCTGGGCTGCTCTGCGACGGTCCACGGATGTCCACATCTCATACATGTTCTTGGAGATCACTGTGGGGAGGTCCGCGGACAAAAATCGGGCATGACCCATCCTTAGGACGGAGGATATGACGTTCATCCTGGGCTGCTCTGCGACGGTCCACGGATGTCCACATCTCATACATGTTCTTGGAGATCACTGTGGGGAGGTCCGCAGACAAAAATCGGGCATGACCCGTGCTTAGACTGGAGCATGTAGACATCATCGTGAGTTGATCTGCGACAGTCCACGGCTGCCCAGACTTCTACTCATTCGTGGAGGCCGTTCTGAGCAGGTCGACGGACAAAAATCGGGCATGACCCGTGCTTAGACTGGAGCATGTAGACATCATCGTGGAGTGATCTGCGACGGTCAACGGTTGCCCAAAAATTCTACTCATTCTTGGGGGTGGTTCTGGGGAGGTCCGCGGACAAAAATCGGGCATGACCCATCCTTAGGACGGAGGATATGACGTTCATCCTGGGCTGCTCTGCGACGGTCCACGGATGTCCACATCTCATACATGTTCTTGGAGATCACTGTGGGGAGGTCCGCGGACAAAAATCGGGCATGACCCATCCTTAGGACGGAGGATATGACGTTCATCCTGGGCTGCTCTGCGACGGTCCACGGATGTCCACATCTCATACATGTTCTTGTAGATCACTGTGGGGAGGTCCGCGGACAAAAATCGGGCATGACCCATCCTTAGGACGGAGGATATGACGTTCATCCTGGGCTGCTCTGCGACGGTCCACGGATGTCCACATCTCATACATGTTCTTGGAGATCACTGTGGGGAGGTCTGCGGACAAAAATCGGGCATGACCCGTGCTTAGACTGGAGCATGTAGACATCATCGTGAGTTCATCTGCCACAGTCCACGGGTGCCCAGACTTCTACTCATTCGTGGAGGCCGTTCTGAGCAGGTCGATGGACAAAAATCGGGCATGACCCGTGCTTAGACTGGAGCATGTGGACATCATCGTGGAGTGATCTGCGACGGTCAACGGTTGCCCAAAAATTCTACTCATTCTTGGGGGTGGTTCTGGGGAGGTCCGCGGACAAAAATCGGGCATGACCCATCCTTAGGACGGAGGATATGACGTTCATCCTGGGCTGCTCTGCGACGGTCCACGGATGTCCACATCTCATACATGTTCTTGGAGATCACTGTGGGGAGGTCCGCGGACAAAAATCGGGCATGACCCATCCTTAGGACGGAGGATATGACGTTCATCCTGGGCTGCTCTGCGACGGTCCACGGATGTCCACATCTCATACATGTTCTTGGAGATCACTGTGGGGAGGTCCGCGGACAAAAATCGGGCATGACCCATCCTTAGGACGGAGGATATGACGTTCATCCTGGGCTGCTCTGCGACGGTCCACGGATGTCCACATCTCATACATGTTCTTGGAGATCACTGTGGGGAGGTCCGCGGACAAAAATCGGGCATGACCCATCCTTAGGACGGAGGATATGACGTTCATCCTGGGCTGCTCTGCGACGGTCCACGGATGTCCACATCTCATACATGTTCTTGGAGATCACTGTGGGGAGGTCCGCGGACAAAAATCGGGCATGACCCATCCTTAGGACGGAGGATATGACGTTCATCCTGGGCTGCTCTGCGACGGTCCACGGATGTCCACATCTCATACATGTTCTTGTAGATCACTGTGGGGAGGTCCGCGGACAAAAATCGGGCATGACCCATCCTTAGGACGGAGGATATGACGTTCATCCTGGGCTGCTCTGCGACGGTCCACGGATGTCCACATCTCATACATGTTCTTGGAGATCACTGTGGGGAGGTCCGCGGACAAAAATCGGGCATGACCCGTGCTTAGACTGGAGCATGTAGACATCATCGTGAGTTGATCTGCGACAGTCTACGGCTGCCCAGACTTCTACTCATTCGTGGAGGCCGTTCTGAGCAGGTCGGCGGACAAAAATCGGGCATGACCCGTGCTTAGACTGGAGCATGTAGACATCATTGTGGAGTGATCTGCGACGGTCAACGGTTGCCCAAAAATTCTACTCATTCTTGGGGGTGGTTCTGGGGAGGTCCGCGGACAAAAATCGGGCATAACCCATCCTTAGGACGGAGGATATGACGTTCATCCTGGGCTGCTCTGCGACGGTCCACGGATGTCCACATCTCATACATGTTCTTGGAGATCACTGTGGGGAGGTTCGCGGACAAAAATCGGGCATGACCCATCCTTAGGACGGAGGATATGACGTTCATCCTGGGCTGCTCTGCGACGGTCCACGGATGTCCACATCTCATACATGTTCTTGGAGATCACTGTGGGGAGGTCCGCGGACAAAAATCGGGCATGACCCATCCTTAGGACGGAGGATATGACGTTCATCCTGGGCTGCTCTGCGACGGTCCACGGATGTCCACATCTCATACATGTTCTTGGAGATCACTGTGGGGAGGTCCGCGGACAAAAATCGGGCATGACCCATCCTTAGGACGGAGGATATGACGTTCATCCTGGGCTGCTCTGCGACGGTCCACGGCTGTCCACATCTCATACATGTTCTTGGAGATCACTGTGGGGAGGGCCGCGGACAAATATCGGGCATGACCTGTCCTTAGACTGGAGCGTGTAGACGTCGGCCTGGGCAGTCCCGCGGAGGTCCATCGGAGGGCGTATCAGCATCTTGGTCCCAGACGTCCGCAGAGAGGGCTCCGGCGATCATGAGCACGGCTGCCAGCACGGCCCCAGGGAGACGCTCGGGAAGGAGACCGGGGTCCGGACGCCCATCAGGACGGCCTTCGGGAAACGCAGCCGGGGAAGGTCGGCGATCGTCCCAGACCAAGGGAGCCGAAGAACAAGAGTCAGATGATGATCGTCGCTCGATTCGGCCACCAGGAAAGTCTCGACCGGGAGACTAATACTCCGATGATGACTGGAAAAAGACGACCGTCGCAGCACGCCTCACGGGGAGGGTCGGGACGGGTGATAATTGGAGAGACGACCGACCAGAGGTCCGCCTCCCACAAAGTCTGGCTGAAGAATGACCGTCCCCGCAGAGAGGACCCCCTTTTATAAACTTTCGACGCCCACGCACACTCCAGCCGTGACGTCACGACCACCACGTGACCGGCCTCCACCAATCGCAGCGCCGCGAACGGTGCCAAGCACGCGCAGTTCGCCAAGGGCCCGACCAATCACGGCGCGTTACTAAAAATAACAACCAATCGCAACGCTCACATAGGACTGTCGCTGAGTGAACGGAGCACTGGTACCCACCTGGCTCCGTTCACTCAGAAATAAAATACAAAGAATAAAGAAGGGACGACCGCTGAGTGAACGGAGCACTGGTACCCACCTGGCTCCGTTCACTCAGAAATAAAATACAAAGAACAAAGGAGGGACGACCGCTGAGTGAACGGAGCACTGGTACCCACCTAGGCTCCGTTCACTCAGAAATAAAATACAAAGAACAAAGGAGGGACGACCGCTGAGTGAACGGAGCACTGGTACTCACCTAGGCTCCGTTCACTCAGAAATAAAATACAAAGAATAAAGAAGGGACGACCGCTGAGTGAACGGAGCACTGGTACCCACCTAGGCTCCGTTCACTCAGAAATAAAATACAAAGAATAAAGGAGGGACGACCGCTGAGTGAACGGAGCACTGGTTCCCACCTGGCTCCGTTCACTCAGAAATAAAATACAAAGAATAAAGAAGGGACGACCGCTGAGTGAACGGAGCACTGGTACCCACCTAGGCTCCGTTCACTCAGAAATAAAATACAAAGAATAAAGGAGGGACGACCGCTGAGTGAACGGAGCACTGGTTCCCACCTGGCTCCGTTCACTCAGAAATAAAATACAAAGAATAAAGAAGGGACGACCGCTGAGTGAACGGAGCACTGGTACCCACCACCCTTCCGTTCACTCAGAAATAAAATACAAAGAATAAAGAAGGGACGACCGCTGAGTGAACGGAGCACTGGTACCCACCTAGGCTCCGTTCACTCAGAAATAAAATACAAAGAATAAAGGAGGGACGACCGCTGAGTGAACGGAGCACTGGTTCCCACCTGGCTCCGTTCACTCAGAAATAAAATACAAAGAATAAAGAAGGGACGACCGCTGAGTGAACGGAGCACTGGTACCCACCACCCTTCCGTTTACTAGGGGGGGGGGACATTTTTCACCACACACAATTATTGCACTCCATGACCTGTCAATAAAGTTAATCCAAAGGCACAAAATTTTAGAGGCACTTAGCAATATCTATCACAACCATTGTTAGAAACACATGAATGTCTCCCTACTCTGCGGGCAGACCAAAGATCTTCTTACTCGCTACTTTTGTGAATTACCTCCCTGTTAGTGGTACTTTGAGTTAGGGCAAAAATGTTAGAGCTGGGGAAATAAAATGAAATGGGCTAAAATATATGAAAAGTTAAGTCTTGATTTCTAAACTTACTAGTCTCAAAGAGAAAAATATTTTTTGCCCTAGCATTATGAGAAGTTGCCCCAGCCCTACGAGAATTGCCCTACCACTATCCACTCTACTCGATCTCTTTTCGTGAGTAGACATACACACTACTCCATCATCTCCTGAGATTACTATAAGTCCTAAAACATCTGAACTTGAACATTATAAACCTGGAAAGGTGTGTGTATCTCAAGTTAAATCGCTAGACCATGGGTCTGACATCCGATAATCGTTACAGCTCTGCCCATGCTCTAACAAGCCTGAGGTCGACAAGGACATCAGAAAATCAGAGATGTCCGAATTTCAAGCTGTCATTCAGAACGATTTAATCGTCCTCAACCCTTCTGGTGACTGGCACCACAGACATCGGTTGCTACGGAATCAGATTGTGCAAAATAAACTGCGAAATAAAACCAGTAACTCAATGCATGGCATTTTTTTTGATGTTTCCAAATTTATTTAAAAAAAACAAAACATGCACATATATACACCGATGACAAGTCGGTGGGTATCCGAGGCGTAGTCGCTCTACAGCACCAGGGCGTTGTTGGGATCATTTCTCGTGCACAAGTTCAGCACGTAGTCACGATCCTCCTGGGGTACGGTCTCCACCATCAAATGGTTGACGTGCTTCAGCTGCGACTCAGATCCGGGCTCGTACACAACGGCGGCCAGGAAGTTGTCGCAGATGGCGGGCAGGAAGACCTTGTTGACGATCTCTCTACCTCCCTCCTCAGACGTGGCCAGGAAGCGAGACGTGCTGTCCCTGTCCTGCTTGATCATGGTGCCCAGCAGAGAGCGGGCCTGGATGACGTCCACGCCTCCGTACAGCGTCAGGATGAGGTCAGCCAGAGGCGGCATCTCCAGAGATTGAGCGCTCATGAACAGGCTCACACGGTGCTTGGTGTCGCTCTTCTGGGTCAGACGCATCTGCACGTACGGCTTCTTACCGTGCTCTCGGCGGATGGACAGGTGCACGCATCCAATGCGGCGCTGGTTCTGGCCCGCAGTGAACGGCGTGCATATGGGCTTGTTCCTCAGCTGA
>JAWDGP010000769.1:147500-155229 GCA_033675545.1 Elysia crispata | reverse complement strand
TAATAATATAAAGAGTATGATGACGAAAATGCAAACACGAAATAATAAGATTTCAGTTAGATCCCGAATCAGCTCATGATAATGTAGCAAAAGATTTTAACTGCTCAACGATAGACAGAGGACAATCGGTTGGCGTGGCATGGTGTGTGTCCAAGACAGAACCATTTTGCAAATTTGTAAATACTGTCCTATAAGTTAACAGATACATGTAGTTTAATGTGCTCCGAAATCCTTGGACACAGCTGCAAAAACTTAAAAAAAAACATTTTCTCTCACGAAAGATTCCACAAATGAAGTCATTCTCTCCACACTCTTTTCTTCCCGGCATTAAAAAAAAATGGTTCATGTTTAAATTTCTGCTGGGTGAAAAAGAGTCAACGATAATTAGAATTAATTAAACAGAAATATCTAAATCGAAATAAGATCTTCATAAACACTACAGAACGCCCAAATTCCGTTTCGAAGAAAAAAAGAAAAAGAAAAAAAGGCGCATCATCTTAGTACACGCCGCACCAGTGAGAACTCCAGAGCACCGAGTTATGATCATCATCTTAGTACACGCCGCACCAGTGAGAACTCCAGAGCACCGAGTTATGATCATCATCTTAGTACACGCCGCACCAGTGAGAACTCCAGAGCACCGAGTTATCTTGAAATTGCCTACACGAATCACAGATGAATTCAGCAACATTCTAAGTTCTATACACACGTTAATTCCAAGCTAATTTCTACACACACGTTAATTCCAAGATCGTTCCCACCATCTGAGGCTAAGCCTTACACGGACCGTTCAAACACAACGGGTAGATTGGAAGTTCACTTTCAGAACTTGTTTGTAACACAAGGACGTGTACGCTATTGCTTCGTCGGTGTCTCACGGTCACCACCTCGCATTATTTCTATATTTATGTAAAAATAAGACTGTTTCCAACAAAGCATAAGAATAATATGCCCGCGCCATCCTTGAACAATGGCGTCACATGCATGTACCAGCACCACAAATCCTCAGCGAGCGGAGCGAAACTTTCCCGCGCAGCACCGTCGTTCACAAACCCACCAACGGGAATCCCCTGTACGGCCGTTCCTCTAAGAGGATAATAATCAACTAACGGATTGTGCGTATAATGCGTACACTGGATAATCGGGCAATTCGTTTAGGCGGGACATTCTTTCCTATTAAGACTTTCCGTAGTCTCAATAGGCCGAAGTACACATTCTCATCATAAAATAGATAATATTCCTGAATACTATATTTAAAATCCTCGTGAATGATTTTCAGCAGCTTACGACCAGAATTTTAATATTCTCCTGCCACTGGATGACATACTCTGATTGAAATCGGTAACATATTTAAATAAAAAAAGAAATACAATTCTTGTTGAGTTTTACTAAATCTTTCTGATAATGGAAACTCTTTTTCTTTTAGAAACAGTTCCACTGAATGAATGGTGATCTGGGAACCCAAAACAAAAATGGATTCCAACCAGGCAAGCTGAGTGGTCAATGGGGGTGGCTAAACCCCTCAGGAAATCCCTTCACGCGGTCCAGGGCACAACCGACTGGTCAGCGGTGGTCACTTGTGGCCATTACTGGTCAGTCTACCAACTCTGTGGCGACCAAGCGGATTTGTCCTCCACAAATCAAAGAGCCGATTGTGACTCTCATAGAGACTTGGGTTGGTGGGAGACACTAGAGGGATGGCAGGCATTAGAGCACATGGCAGACTTCTGGTTTAAACAAAATCTCTTAGACAGCCTGAATTATACAAAAATTTGACTCTCTCTTGGGATTGCATTGGATATACTTTCTCTCCACTCAAGTAAATCTCTTTTGAGATGAAAAACTGCAGGGTTTGTCTTCGTTTTCGTTTGTTATTGATGTTGTTGTTGTTGTTGTTGTTGTTGTTGTTGTTGTTGTTGTTGTTGTTATTGTTTATATTGTTGTTAATAATGCATCTTATAATTTCGCACGGCAAAAGAAAAGAAAAAGAGACAAGCAACCTGTAGATAAAAGGTAAAATCAAACCCAACGAAGATTTGTATTACAGCCAGTTCACTAAGAGGGATCTCAGTTCTAAATCACTGACGCACAAAAGGGGTGAAGAAAAGATGAGGCCCTGAAAAATGTGGGGCTCGAACACGCGAAGAAGGTCCATGAAAAAATCAGAGCGGGCAATCTATCCCTATGGCCACCTGCACTCTGAAGGAAGAGGAGGAGGAGAAAGAAGAAGAAGCAGCAGCAGAAGAAGATTTTGCCTTCATTTTATCACAAAATTTTTAATAAACAGCATAATGAACACGGAACATTTTTTTTTTTTTTTTGGTTCTCGTCCGTAAAAAAACCGAAATGTTATTTAGCTTTGCAATCGACTTCAACGAACCTTATCAGCCAGAGGGCAGCAGAGTAAATAAAACCTGCCAGAACCCAATCAATTACAGTCCGTTTCCTCGTCGTCCTATCCTGTTTTATCATTTCCCTCTTATCCTGTTTTATCATTTCCCTCCTATCCTGTTTTATCATTTCCCTCTTATCCTGTTTTATCATTTCCCTCCTATCCTGTTTTATCATTTCCCTCCTATCCTGTTTTATCATTTCCCTCCTATCCTGTTTTATCATTTCCCTCTTATCCTGTTTTATCATTTCCCTCTTATCCTGTTTTATCATTTCCCTCCTATCCTGTTTTATCATTTCCCTCCTATCCTGTTTTATCATTTCCCTCCTATCCTGTTTTATCATTTCCCTCCTATCCTGTTTTATCATTTCCCTCTTATCCTGTTTTATCATTTCCCTCTTATCCTGTTTTATCATTTCCCTCTCCACAGTATGCCTTGCGATTAAGAGGAACTTGCTAAGATCTTGACATACCCAAAAAAAAATTGTAATTTAATTAAACCCTGGGGCCCAAAGAAAAGAAAATAATATCGAGCCATGTTGGTTCTATGCCACAACTCAGCCGTCGCTCGACTGGGCGTCCGTACGGCAATCATGGATTAGCGGGTCTCAGACTCACGGGATAAACGCGAATTGTTTATAGTCCGGACTGTATCGCCTCTCTCAATCTCGCTGGATTAGTCCAAGACAAGGGGTGTTAAGATCCGCACTATGCCGCACTGAGCCGCAAATCTGCTCTACATGGCATTGATCTTTTGATACAAACCTACTTTAGGGACGTAAAATATACATCGCGAGTGTTCGTGTACTGGATGAAGAAAATATGTCCACACTGCTAAAAAGACCTTAATACCAACCATGTTACATGTATACAGTATTCTATTATACAGCTCACTGTCCCCAATCTGCACTACATGACGCTGATCTTTTGGGACAAACTTAGGGGACGTGCAGTATTGATAGGAGTGTCCGTCTACTGGACGAAGAAATGGTGTCCACAGTGCAAAACGAATACAATGTCTTTTTTATACGGCAGGTTCGAATTGCCTCACTGACAACAGATTTGCTGATGATTTTTAATATTAATTTTATGATTAGAAATGTATATACATTTTTTGACAATAAGCAGAGCTTGGCAGAAACAAAATTCGAGGCGGTACCTGATGTGATGCTCAAATTTAGAACGCATTTTACAAGTAGTAAAACAACTGTTGCACCTTAACAATAAATAACATTTTGTATTTTAATTCTACCAGCTTTGGAAAAGTTTGCCATTTAAGACTCATCCAAGAAGTTAGAGAAGGTAAAATCAAATTAACGAGGAAAAAAATTGTCCACTGTTTTTCATGCCTCTACAACCTAGCACGAATTTAAAGAGACAATCAGAAATTTGAATTTAAAATTAGAAGAAAAAAGAACCTAGAACGGCTGATATGGACAGAGATAAAGATAAAATCCATACTTCTCATACAGCACCCATCACCTTGTCATCACATGTAACAACCCGTCAGGGAGTTCAGCCACCATCAACCCTTCCCCACATCCACCTCCTGCAATATTTCAGGTCATATCACAATTCCTCTGAATCTCATTTGTTCTAAACTCTAATGTAGAATTAAATGATTGACCAATGTCCAGGTATGTTGGAATGTAAATCACAAGATGAAGAGGGATACATCCCTTTTTCCATTCAGGACTTGTGAGAGACATGCTTAAAACATTTAAATTCAGGAAGCAAACCAAACTTTTAGCAGTTAAAATCAATTCATTATAACATAATTATATTTCAACTGACTGAGATGATTAACTCAATGTATAAAAAAAATTCAGCTAAGAGTAAGAGTTATACTAATAACTGACATATAAAACTGAATTCTAAAATCTTTCTGTATACAAAAAATGCATGGAGGAATTGATTAGATCCTTTATAAATGCCTGTCTTTGAACAAATGTGCTGCAAAAAATAGAAATCCTCAAAAGCTTTAAAAATTATTAACTCGTGATTTCAAAAACGTGAATAAATTGTAAATAATGAGATTTGTATCATCACAAAAGTATAAGGAATCTAATTATTCCTTCAGGACTTTCTAACTTGATGTAAAAAAAAAAAATAAGATTGGGACAGATCAATTAATGTTCCTTTCACAATTTAGCAACTTTAGAGAATCCAAAGAAAGAAAAAAAAATCTTCATCATTGTAAATGCAAGGTCTTTCTGAAAATCTAATAACTAACTTAAGCAAATCTAGATAAAAAATATGTAACTGAATAAATTCTAGGTTGATGAGTTAGACCTCAAAAGAGTTAGTTACACATGTAAACTGTATGAACTTTTTCACTCTTTGAACATTTAAAAGGATTTTTACTTAAATTCCAATTTTTTGTCTAGAAAGAAATCAAATCCAGCATGATATTAAACAACGATTGGAGAGATCATCATACTATGCTTCTCTGTTTCCCGCTTCAACAGCATCCTTCTATGTTCATTGAGTCCTCAAATTAACATCCAAGCTTTTTAACTTCTTAAAAGTGTTCAACATTATAGATCTTTCAACAAATTTTGCTTTTAAAGGCAAATACACGACATTTGTGTAGAATTAAGTTGTTTATAAAACAAATAACAACTTAACATAAGTAAGTTGTGTAATAAGGCTTTTGTGATATGTGCGAAACCAAAACTTGTCAATAAGTTCTTATACGCATTTAAAGTAACACCTTGGTGCTATCTTGACTTTCTCAGTTAACATAATCTGATGGCTTTAAGCATGAAACTCTAAATTCATCCTGTGCCAAAGACATATTTTCATCAGAAATCAGGAAAGAAAACAGTCTTTTTTTCAACAGTTTTGCTTTGCTTCATTATGTTTATCACTGTAAATATATACACACATATTTTTCTAACAGCAAAGTTAATAAGTTAAATCAATCAAAGGTTCATAAGATTTTAATCTTTCATGGTGTTTGAACTAAAAAGAAGACCATCTGCATGTTTTAGCATGAATTTGCAAGAGCTTACCCTCATATCTTCAAACTGCACTTAAAAACTTATGGGGATGTTGGCTTTAACTATTTAAAAATATTGATATTCACACATAGAACTTTGAAAATAATTTTTTTTTAATTAAGGCTATTTTTCTGTACATGTGATAAATTGTACCAAGTCCCTAATCTGTTTTAGCAGTTTTAGACACTAATTAATTTTATTTACCATCATGTATATTCTTCACTTGTTTGTCTCAAATTTGAAATACTGTGTCATCATAAATTAATGTTTAGCGAAATAGAGGCTACAGTTTTAGTAATGATTGAATTAATCAAGCTAGCTTTATTTATTATAAATAACTTTGCTTAAAAAAGCAAAAGACTTCAAAATCATGACAGGATACTTTACAAATTTAGTTCTACTACAAAAACCTCTTACTCTACAACTAAGTCCATCAATTATGAAAGTTTTTAAGAAAAACATTCATTTTCGAAAACTAAAAAAAATTATTAAATACATTTAGATCAAGTTTGTCAATAAACGAGAAACATCATCGCTGCTTGCATATAAGAGCTTGCAGATATTGAACATATATTACATGCTTTCAATTAAAAAAAGAAAGAAATTATTAAAACTAGATTAGATCTAGAAATCTAGATCTAGATCTAGAATCTAGATCTAAATACAGTTTAAAACTGCAAATTTTATAACTATACTAAAGCACTTGAAACCAGTAATGATCATACAAACAGGCCTTAGAAACTAATGCAGTGACACTGGCAGTATCAAAATACCTTTTCTTTCACAAATTCCTAGACTTAAAATGCAGGTTCAACTCAATTTTAATAGTATTCATTGTTACAAACAGACAAAAGTGCGAACAAATCAACAGACGCATAGTTAGCTCGCGAGTAAGGACTTGAAAAAGAGAGAGGAATGAGAATTTATTTGGTCTACATTAATATCTAGGTATAGACTAGAATGGTCTAAATCTAGATTTCTAGATCAGATCTAGATCTAGACTCTCTCTCTCTCTCTTCAGGATCTGTGAAAACAAAATTAAAATTTGTATTAATCTAGATCTAGATCTATCTCACCTTTATCGCTAGATCTAGACCTCTACATCTTGTTCTGAAATATAATCTGGACTTATTTCTAGGAATCTAGAAAATAGAACTTCGAAATTTATTTAGGGTCAAATATTTAGACTTCGTATCAGATTTTCAGTATCTGACGCCAAATTTCCACAAAAATTAATATCGCTTGTTTCGTTTTGAAAATGTAAACAAAATTTCTTTACCATGGTTTCGTACCAATCAGGGTTAACAAAAATGGGAAAAAAGGAAGAGTTGTATTATACTGATTGTAACTGTTTATTTATGCATGGTCTTATTTTTAAAATATTTTAAAATACGTTTAAAACATACAAAGCTTTTGTGTAGGTGATATTCACCTATAAGCCTAATTTCATTCCTTTTTGTTTCAAATTTTGACAAACATATTTTGACTTTTAAAATTTCTTTTTTGGCACTGAAGCCCAAGAGGATACCACTACAAGAATTCTTTCACGATTTTTTTTGGTTTTGTGTAGCCTCCCTTTTGTATACATTTGCCACTCTCGGCCAAAGATATTCTAATAATAATTATTCTTATATTTTTGCTCTCAGAATGTTCATGATGAAAGAAAGCGCCTCTGGACTCGAGTGCACAATAAAATCGAAAGAGAAGAATAAACTTGATATTCAAAACTTTTAGGCCTAGGTTGTAAATGTAAGCTGCTTTTAAACCCAATATAATATAGGCCTAGTGTTTTTAAGATGATTCTTGAAAAAATAAACTACTGTTACAGACTTAAAACGTAATTACATCTACAAGCCCCAATATGATACGATATGCGTTCATTATCTGTAGTCTGAAAATATTAGCTGATGGAGGTTTAAGATATTTCAATAAAAGAAAAGGTTATGTCTAAAATTATTCTTTTTATTGATTATTTTCTGCATGTTGAAAGGATACGAAAATTGCTGAAGACAATCGGCCAGCAGCATTTCCAGGATCACACATATCAAACAGATGCATCGCGATTTCACACCTTGGCATAAGCATAAAGAAATTTTGCAGTAATAAAAATTTATATTTTAGATCCATTTAATTTCCAAACATTCCAAGTCGTATTTTTATCGAACACACTCCAACATAGAAAGTTAATGCCTCGATCAACGTAGATAAAACAATGGTCTGAAAAAGTTGGATATAAAATGATATAGGTGTTCAATATCAAACTATAAATTGTTATTATTATTATTATTATTATTATTATTATTATTATTATTATTATTATTATTATTATTATTAT
>JAWDGP010000769.1:115000-145000 GCA_033675545.1 Elysia crispata | reverse complement strand
ATTTGAATACAGTTAATCAACTAATCCTGTTCGTTTCCAATCTGTTTTTTTTTTAAACGCTTATTAGAAAGCTGTGGATTTCCGCATAAAGTGCATAAAAGTGCATTGCCTTGCTGGAATTCTTAGCGGCGCAGTTAATTAAACTACATGAGGATGAACGTTTTAAAAAAAAGTATTAAATAGATTTAGATTTTACCAAGTTAGTGAACTATGCTAAATCCTACCAACATTCATTTTTATTTTTCGAGGCAGATTTAAGTTCCCTTTGCCATTTGATTCAATTAGAATCTGCCACAAAGATAATCCTTGTCAGCCAATCAGGGACATGTGACAATATTTAGCACTGCTACTACTAATGGATCTCAGTATTTAGGACTGCTACTACTAATGGATCTCAGTATTTAGGACTGCTACTACTAATGGATCTCAGTATTTAGGACTGCTACTACTTATGGATCTCAGTATTTAGCACTGCTACTACTGATGGATCTCAGTAATTTAGCACTGCTACTACTAATGGATCTCAGTATTTAGGACTGCTACTACTAATGGATCTCAGTATTTAGGACTGCTACTACTAATGGATCTCAGTATTTAGGACTGCTACTACTTATGGATCTCAGTAATTTAGTAAAACAAATTTTCAGAATAAAAATAGAAACTAAGACTTTGTTGAGGTGGCGAAGGAAGGAATCAGTTCTCTCGGTGATTCGTTCTAGAAGAACCCGAGCTGTTCATGTTTCTTGACAGGTTAGTACAATTTATGTCGCACAGTTTGAACATGGTGGCTTTTTTAGTTTTTTGTTTTTGTTTTTTGCTTTTCAAAGTTTCATCCGTAAATGCGATCCAGCTGATTGAATCAGTATATGTAAAAAAAACTGTAAGGCTGAAATTCCATTACGTGCAAGTATTGGTGCTATCAGCTTTAATGATCAATGAGAAAAGAAGTATGAAAAGTGAGAAATATTAGATAAAACCCACAAACAAAGGAGCAGTTAGAAAAGTTTTAAACCTGTGTTTGATACATAGCATCTAATAGTGCAAATAGATATATTAGGAATTAATGAAGACAGAAAACTAGCTGTTACATAAGCGATTAACTGAGTAAAAAGAGAAAGTTATACAGGTCAAACAGCAGAGAAACGAACAAGAATAAGAAAGATGTAATAATAGCCATGCCAATTTTTTGCTTTCCAGCAACAAATCATTATTAAAGAGAGCAGAATCGTTGAAAATTTACTGTTGTACATACTGGTAGAGACCTTTGAAACATGCAACTATAGTCTATGGATCGAAAATATTTGAGTATGAAACTCCTGTATTATTACATTTGATTCTATGCACAAAAAGATTTGATAATCTGTTCTTAAAGACAAATATCAGAGTAATTCAGCTACCCCGTCTAGTTTCAGAGGGCGAGGCAAAGTCCCGAAATCCTTTGCTTAAAGAAAATGTCGAAGATGCCTAGACTGGCATTCGGCTGCTGAACCCCTTGCACTGGTTGTAGTTCTCTCCCCTAGCGATCTGTTCTCACTCGTGAGTTCACGAGCAGGGAGAGAAAGTGTGATGTCACCACTGGTTCTAAACTATTTGGGAACAATTTGAGGGGGGGGGGGAGGGGGCGTTATTATTTCAGATCTACCACAACATCAAATGGTAGACTTTACTCACAGAACAACACGGCCTGGATGTCCTTAGTCTTGAATATTTTTTAATGTTGGGAAATGTTGGTGTTGATGGACATAATTATAAAAATATGTTATGTGAAACATAAAAACTAAGCTATATATAAGAGATATTACGGTAAGTTAAATCTTGACTGCATCATTAATTCTTCCAATATAAAATCAATCAGGTTGAACTAAGCCGTGGACTGAACGGGCCCCTGTGACTCATACCGATCTCCATAAACAATATTTCAAGAATGTTGAATTGCAAAACCAACCTCTCATTCTGTCATTGCAATTATCAAAATAATGAAACAAGATTACAAAAAACATTAGGGGCGTGAATATGCTACAAGGGCGAAACTGCGTTCTGAAATAAGTATATTCTGCTCAAGTTAGTTATGGTTTTTGCTCTGGGAAGTCGAACAGGTTTACACAATTCATAGTAACAAAATATAGGCAGTATCATTAACCCGAAATAACCAAGAGCTGTCGACTACGGCTTGAAGTACTCTATGGACATCTGGAAGCGGAGGATGTTGGAGGCAGGCGTGTTGGTCTCCACCGAGAAGAACACCCAGAGCGGTTTGTCGCTTTCCTCCCACAGGTGCACGGTCACCTCATCCCCGCCCACGCACTCGTTGAAGTAGCGACACTTGGCAGACTTAACGCCCTTCCTCATGACATCAGCGGTGACCTTCCTCGGCCAGGCGCTGCTCTGGTCCAGCTTCCCAGTCGTCTGCTTCTGACCGGAAGTCGTGGCTCCCCGCATGCACTCCGTGACGGCCTGTCGCAGCGCCTTCTGACAGAACCTGATGTAGGTCAGGTAGTTGGCGTGCTGGAACGTGTCAGTGTCTGAGAATAGGACCTGGGGCGGGAGCGGGGAAACGACGTTACAGCGCATTGTCGCTATATACATGAACGCTATAAATGGATTTGCACGAGAAAGTCGGTATTTAGAATTAAAATTTGATGATGAAATATACTTGAGAAATAGGACGGAAATCAAATCAGGACGCATTAGATTACTCTTATATTTAAAAGATTTCTTTAATAAATATCCACCTCAGGAAAAAAAATTGTTCGTTCATTCACATTAAAGAGTTATGAATAATAGTTTTATTTTTACACTCCATTTATCCACAGTCAGTCTCGATTATGCTAAGGGCATCAAGAATAATGGAGCGGTCACTTTTTCTTCAACCCTCGCTATTTTCAGCATCATGAAGAGCAAAGAAAATTTTTAAAAACCTGCCAGCAAAAATGTGGGGAAAATGAGCATCAGACGGTCTATTTATGTGTGCAAATGTTTTCTAGTTGTTTCTTATTTTTTTTTTTTTTTTTTTTTTTGTTTCTTTGTTTCTTTGTTTGTTTTGGGTTTTTTGTTTGTTAGTTTTAAAAAGGTAGGATACAGTAAGCCCAATGCATATCATAGTAACCTCTTCGATCGACTTTTTTGGGAAAAGTTTGAAATATTTACGATAATCCGAATTTCCTTAGAATGTACTATAATTTACACAGTTCAAGTTATCCAATAAAGTGGTGTAGGAGAGTTCAAGTTATGAGGATTCCTTGTCAGCGCCCTCTGTCCTTCACAGTAGTTCTTGCAAAAGCCATGAAAATAATAGGTCTAATAATTTTGTGACGTAAAAGATAGAATATATTCCAAAACAATAATAACAGAAAAGGCAGACAGAATCTTTTCAATCTCATAATGTAAATGACTGACCTTTGTTAAAAAATCCCCAGAAAACTTAATTTATGCTGAAGAACTACAAGCTCTGAGCTATGGCCGCTGTGTATTCCATTTTCCTAAGAAGATTCTTCCAAAGACCACAATAATTTCCAGTTATTCCCCTTCTGTATACAGAATCGACTTAATCTATGAAAAAAAAACCATAGGGAGCATATCTTGCATAAATCACGAAAACGAGTCTCCTCTAACTCACGGTTGTGTTGTACTTGTATGTCTTTTCCGGCTTGACCATCCTATCGACCTGTAGGGTGTGGTTAGTCACCTCCTTACCGTCCAGCTCTCTGGTGTACCACTCGGGGAGATCGTCTATCTTCCTGGTTCTGGTGTTCACGAAGGAAAACGTCTGCGTCCTCGTCACCAACAGCTTGTTAGTCTCGGCTGTAAACACCTGGATCTGGACGTGAACAAGCGGCCCGTAGCGACCCACGTAGCTGAACTTGACCTTCAGCGGCCATTTTGGAACGTCCTCATCGTAGATCTCTGGGTTGATCTTGTATTCGTGCGCGCCGTGGAAAGGGATGTAATTCTCGGCGACCAGCTCTCGGATCTGCATTAGTGTTTGGTTTTTCTTTCCGGGCATTTGTTGCTGAGAACCAAAGTAGAGGCAATCCTCACACACTCTCAGAATGTTGATGAATCCAGGAACACCTGAGATGAAAAAAAAACAGCAACAGACAATGAGAACTTTCGGACTTTTTTTTCGTCTTTGAATGTGGCTTGTGCCCATGTAAGATTTTGAATAACTTTTGAGGGATGTCAAATAAATACGCACTACCAGTAGAAAGTTTAAGAAAATTAACTTACGTGGATCTAATTCGAATGACCAGAATGGCATTCCGGGATACGTGAAGGTGGCGTATCTTGGGGAGTCACTAATCTTGAGATCTTTGGCGTCAGTGGCCTTGAGATGATTCGCCCAGAGATCATTGTACATGGAATTTAAGCCTGGTTTACTTCTGTGGGCGAGAGAGAGAGAGAGAGAAGGGGGTGGGTGGGGGGGAAGGTTATGGTATCCTCATTTTCTGAGACAAATCACTGCTAAAGTCAAGGTAATTGTCTCTTGAGTTCTTTATATTCTGCAATTTTTTTGTTACAAAAACGAATTTGATACATTTATTTGCGAAATGTATGATTGGCGAGGTTTTGCCTCAGTTGTGGATGTCCTTCACCTTTAACCTGACATTAAGTCGAGTTGAGGCGCCTCTGGGCTTTGATCAAGAGGATGGACAACAAAAAACACCAGCAATAATTTCCATCAAGACGTTCTGTGTCAATCAAAAAAAACCCTTCCCTGAGCTTCGTCTCCATCAGCTCTGGTTCGAAGTTTGTGCTGTTATTTTAATTTCCATTGTCATTATTAATAAATTAATTAACTAGATTTTGTGAACAATATGACGAAGTATTTAATGTTAATTCCTATGTATAATTATGAAGTATATGGATTAAAAAGTAGACTTTGTATGAGGACTGTTGTCATGCTTTAGAAATGACTACCAAACTAATTTTTTTTTAATTGAAAAGAAATTTTCATTCTGTTTTTTTTTATATAAGTTATTCTCGGTGAACTGAACCAGTTTCAGCACCTGATCCGACCCGATCCGTCACGTAAATCAGAAGATAAAGGATCATGGAATGTCTTGACATCTGTAACATTTCTTAGCTTATCTAATCAATTTAATGTGATTCATTTTTATAAATCTTTAAATGCTGTGGACAAACGTGACAAAGAGAAAAATGCCTCTAAATAAGAATTGTATGTACTTTGTATTTAAGTCTAGTAAAGCCTTTATGAGATTATTCACGTTAAGATATTGGAGAACTTTTCTCAGATTGTCACTCACCCCATGATGTGACCGGCGTTCCTACTATCCTGCTAGGAAGAAGAGTTCTAGAAGAATTGACTGGAAGAAAAATAGAAAATTAGCTTCTATACGCTTGAGCTTGAAAAAAAGAGGGAATAATTTATTTTTTCGGGGAGAGGGGTGTCCATCTATATAGTTGCCCAACTACCTATTAAGTTGTCCATCTATCTAGTTGTCTATCTATCTAGTTGCCCATCTATCTATATGTATATCGATCAAGTTGTCCATCTATCTATATGTCTATCTATCAAGTTGTCCATCTATCTATATGTCTATCTATCTAGTTGTCCATCTATCTAGTTGTCCATCTATTTAGCTGTCCATCTATCTAGTTGTCCATCTATCCAAATGTCTATCTATCTATCTATCTATCTAGTTGTCCATCTATCCAAATGTCTATCTATCTATCTATCTAGTTGTCCATCTATCCAAATGTCTATCTATCGAACAAAACATAATTTCAAATACCAACATTATGAGGACAGTGGTTTTCTTTTAAATATTAGTTATAATAATCTGGTAATCCGATTTTAAGGTTTTTCCTCGAAGTTTCACGTTGCTAAGGCTTTTTGTCAGATGGCTGTGGACCGTGAGATCCCGAGAGGTAAAAAGAGTTCCCGAGAGTACGAGAGTTCCCGAGAGTTTAGGAGAGTTCCCGAGAGTTGCTAGCGAAGATGCATTATCAAAACCATCATTCTGACAACAGTTGGAACAAATCTAAACTTGCTACCGAGATGACTAATTGTTTCACTTATTATCTGTCCAGCTTACATCATTCTACTTATTATCTACGGTAACTCAACAAAAGTGTAACCAAAAACAGGTCAATACAATTTGATCCGCTGAGACTGACGAGGAAGGCAAAATTCTTCCAAGCGGCCAGCATCAGGAATCAAACAAGGGAAATCTAATAATTCTTATTCCAGCCTCAGGGAGCGATTAGCTCAAGATCTGATCACACAAATCTAATATTTCCCAAGAGACCCATGGAAAATTTACGCATGATTTTAATTAATCTAGATCTAATACTCATTGCTCCAAATATTAACACCTTTAAACTATTGCGACATTCAACAGTTTGGACTGATTACGAAATTGAGAAGTTTGAAAGAAAATGATGAGAAAATATCGAAGAGAATTTCATCCAGAGATTGCTTCCAGTGCAATATTAGAATGACGTGTTTACGATTTTTTATTACAATCTGTTAAACACACAAATAATCAAGCATGATATATCTACCGCAGGTTTTGACTATGTCTTAACTCTGCAATCAAATCCAAAAGACGAAATGAACTTTTTTCAATCCCAAAATATTAAACAATTTCAAAGATTTGTTTCAAGGCAAAGATTTTCAAAACCGTTATGAAAAAATGAGATTCAAAAAATATCTACAGGGTCAAAAGGAAGGCTTAAAATGAACTTAGACATATCAGTTAAAAACCTTTGAAATAATCCTTTCGGAATAAAATCCGCGGGTGTAGAAAGCCAACGAGATAAGGTGAGGCGACCTTTATAGACAATACATTGGACTTGAGAGAATTTTGATGTCAATCACTGAAATATGACACTTTCTCATTTTTATCATGCACCATCTGTTGTATTCAATACAGCAGCACTTACAGTAAGTAAAATGTGTCATCGAAAATACAAATGAATTTTTTTTTTTTTTGAATTTAATTGATTCTCGCAATGGACAGGGTTGTTGACTGCCACTAGAACTTTTCAAGTAAGAGCAGCTTGGCGCTACACTCGTGCCACTATGAACAATAGGACGTGCACGATCTGGGCGACAGGATATTAAAAATTATTGCCATCGATGGCAAAAAGCAGATGGTTTCATAACCATAATGAAATTTGATCCGACAGGATTCTAACGTTCCATTTTTTTTTTCCAAGAGATCCGAATGACTTTCTTGAAAGATACAGTGATTACTGGTTTGCCCGAGAAATAAATTAAAATAGAGAACTTTGCCAAGCACAGCTCGGCTTTTTTTTTTTTTTAAATTGAGGGGAAAAAATCATCAAACACTGACGTCATTAAAACAGATTGGGAAAAACTCGTTCGAAGTTTGAAAATGGGATGGACAAATAACATAGTAAAAAAAGAGATTGTTTGATTTTTTTCCCAACCGCACCTCTTTTTATCTTGAGAGGAAGAGAATGACACTGGGATAGCGCGTGTGCCCTGAGATCTGTAGAAAACCACCTGCGAGGCGGGTTCGAATTCCCCAATGTTATTGAGGTTATGCAATTCGAATGGCTCACCTTTTCAGAGCCAATCTGTTCATCAGAAGGGTCATTGATTGGTTAAAAATGATCCGCGTTATGTTCATACGAACAAGTCGCTTTAAACCAACAATGTGTCAAAGAGATCAAAGTACTATAGCCCTATATCGCGAGGGGACTCTAGTAGACACTTGTTATCTATACAGGCAGATAAAGCTGTCTAGAACTAGCATGCGTTGAAAAAGTGTAATAAACCTTTTCATTAAACATTAAGATAATTATATTTTCTTCTGTTTCTGTTGAAGCACCTCTTTCATACCTCTCATTTTGCTGCCAATGAGGTGATCAGTGAAGCGATGAGGTGATCAGTGAAGCGATTCCGACGTTAATGAGATTTGCTAGACTTATTGAAATTGATTGATTATGCAATCGAAATGAATAGTACGAAGTACAAAAGGCCTTCTTGTGCCATGTACTATTATTGTGAAAGAAGTAGTAGTAGTAGTAGTAGTAGTAGTAGTAGTAGTAGTAGTAGTAGTAGTAGTAGTAGTAGTAGTAGTAGTAGTAGAAGTTGTTGTTCTTGTTGTTGCAGTAATAGAAGTAGTTGCGTCAAGAATTATAGTAGTAGTAGTAGTAGTAGTAGTAGTAGTAGTAGTAGTAGTAGTAGTAGTAGTAGTAGTAGTAGCCATATAATATTATTGTGAAAGTAGTAGTAGTAGTAGTAGTAGTAGTAGTAGTAGTAGTAGTAGTAGTAGTAGTAGTAGTAGTAGTAGTAGTAGTAGTAGTAGTAGTAGTAGCAGTAGTAGCAGTAGTAGAAGTTGTTGTTGTTGTTGTTGTAGCAGCAATAGCAGTAGTAGTAGTAGTAGTAGTAGTAGTAGTAGTAGTAGTAGTAGTAGTAGTAGTAGTAGTAGTAGTAGTAGTAGTAGAAATAGAAGTAGTAGTAGTAGTAGTAGTAGTAATAGTAGTAGTAGTAGTAGTAGTAGTAGTAGTAGTAGTAGTAGTAGTAGTAGTAGTAGTAGTAGTAGTAGTAGTAGTAGTAGTAGTAGTAGTAGTAGTAGTAGTAGTAGTAGTAGTAGTAGTAGTAGTAGTAGTAGTAGGAGTAGTAGTAGTAGTAGTAGTAGTAGTAGTAGGAGTAGTAGTAGTAGTAGTAGTAGTAGTAGTAGTAGTAGTAGTAGTAGTAGTAGTAGTAGTAGTAGTAGTAGTAATAGTAGTAGTAGCATACATATTGTTATCGTTCGTCCTAGATGTTTGTGCGTTCAATGGCAAGTGTGGTGCTTCTGGATTCAATGGTTGTCTTTGGTGCGATTTGGGCTTTCCTAATCAAGATTGCAAATCACTCAGGGAGGCTTAGTAAATACCTCCGCCATTTAGAGAGCGTGGTGGCGTATTGGTGTAAGCTATGTTCTCTTTGAGTGGCAAGGCATCTATAAATCAATGGTTCTCAGCCCAGCAATTCTAGCATTTTTGGTCATTTTCACTTAAAGCCTTATCCTAACCACTGCTGAGCACTACCTAAAGTTCTAGCTCTTGTAATTCTTACTTATATTAACCCATTAGTTTGCCTCCTCTCTAGTAATAGTAGTAGTAGTGGTAGTAGTAGTAGTAGTAGTAGTAGTAGTAGTAGTAGTAGTAGTAGTAGTAGTAGTAGTAGTAGTAGTAGTAGTAGTATTAGTAGTAGCAGTAGTAAGAGTAGTAGTAGTAGTAGTAGTAGTAGTAGTAATATTGGTAGGTAGTAGTAGGCTTGGTGGTAGTAGGTGGTAGTAGTAGTAGTAGTAGTAGTAGTAGTAGTAGTAGTAGTAGTAGTAGTAGTAGTAGTAGTAATAGTAGCAGTAGTAGTAAGTTGGTGGTGGTAGTGGTGGTGGTAGCAGCAATGGTGGTAGTAGTGGTGGTGGTGGTAGTAGTAGTAGTAGCAGTAGTAGTAGTAGTAGTAGTAGCAGTAGTAGTAGCAACAGTGGTAGTAGTAGTAGTAGTAGCAGTAGTAGTAGTAGTAGTAGTGGTGAGTAGTGGAGTAGTAGTAGTAGTAGTAGTAGTAGTAGTAGTAGTAGTAGTATAGTAGTAGTAGTGAGTAATAGGTGGTGGGTAGTAGTAGCAGCAGCAGCAGCAGCAGCAGTAGTGGTAGTAGTAGTAGTAGTAGTAGTAGTAGTAGTAGTAGTAGTAGTAGTAGTAGTAGTAGTAGTAGTAGTAGTAGCAGCCGTAATCGACGTAGTTGTGGTGGTTGTGGTAGTGGTAGAGGTAATGTTAATGATATGGTAGTCGTAATGATAGTAGTAGTAGTAGTAGTAGTAGTAGTAGTAGTAGTAGTAGTAGTAGTAGTAGTAGTAGTAGTAGTAGTAGTAGTAGTAGTAGTAGTAGTAATAGTAGTAGCAGTATCATCAGCAGTTGCAACCGTAATCTTAGTAGTAGTGGTTGTGGTAGTGTTAGTGGTGATGTTAATAGTATGGTAGTAGTAGTAGTAGTAGTAGTAGTAGTAGTAGTAGTAGTAGTAGTAGTAGTAGTAGTAGTAGTAGTAGTAGTAGTAGTAGTAGTAGTAGTAGTAGTAGTAGTAGCAGTAGTAATAATATTTTGAAGAATTTTTCGTTGCTGCTGTAGACGTTGTTGTAGTAGCAGTAGCAGCAGTAGAGACAATACGTAATGACAGAGGAAATATTAGTTTTAAAGAGAATTCTCAGCCGTGTATATAATTGCGAGAAGTTTCTTTAGTTTCAAGTATAGAAAAAAAATCCTCATCAAATATTAGCACGTCCATGTATCATGTGTTGTCGTGGAAGAGAAACAAATCACGTGAAAGGAACGATTGTAATGATAGAGAAAAGCGATTTAGCCGCATTAGAATTTCAGCGATGTGAATTCATTGAATTGATAATAATACGTAATGGCCATCTGTGGCAGTCTCTGTCACACAATACACTGGCTGCATGCATGCACGAAACTCACGAGGTTTTATTCTTTCAACAGTGGTCTTTAGGGCTGGAGATCGACGAACTCAGCTTAATTATCTAGCAAGTGGGTGGGAGGTTGGGTTTGGGCACAATATTTCTGGCAATAACCCTGCTTAGAGAACATTTTCTTTCTGTTCTTTTTCTTTGGGGGGGAAGGGGGGGGAGAGAGAGAGAGAGAGAGAGAGAGAGAGAGAGAGAGAGAGAGAGAGAGAGAGAGAGAGAGAGAGAGAGAGAGGAGGAAGGGGGATTGAGTGGGGTGGGGGAGTTATTAAAATTGACAAAGAATTGCAGGGCACAGTGACAGCCAATATTCTCTCGTGTCAATTGCAGGATGAAACAATTATTATATAGTTATATACCATTTTTACAATAGAGATAGATAGAGAGACTGGCAGAGATAGAGAGAGAGAGAGAGAGAGAGAGAGAGAGAGAGAGAGAGAGAGAGAGAGAGGAGGGGGATTGAGTGGGGTGGGGAGTTATTAAAATTGACAAAGAATTGCAGGGCACAGTGACAGCCAATATTCTCTCGTGTCAAACTGTCAATTGCAGGATGAAACAATTATTATACAATAATAAACCATTTTTACAATAGAGATGGAGAGGGAGAGTGGCACAGAGAGACAGAGAGAAAGAGAGATATCTTTCTCTCTCTCTTTCTCTCTCTCTCTCTCTCTCTCTCTCTCTCTCTCTCTCTCTCTCTCTCTCTCTCTCTCTTTCTTTCTCCACTTTTCTTGTCCCCTCTCCCTCTGATCCCCCATCACCCCCTATTAGAAAACTTCCATAGACATCTTGGAAAGATCTAAAATGTTTCTGGATAAGATAAAACTGTACTAAATTTATGACGAAGATTTGACTCAATTTTTCTGAAGGAAATAGAAGCTCAGTCTCTACGTGAAAGTGACTCCAGTTCTCAGAGGATGGTGTCTTTTATCAAATTCATATGAAGAGACCTGTTTAGCCGCGTGCGAGAGCTTTAGAGAATCCACATATTTTCTCATTTGAACAAACACAAACTAATAATTAATCTGATTTTAGGAGTGATCCAGATACTAAAATTTCCTTCCAAGATCTTTACGAAGCATAGGTTTAAAGCTTTTATTTCAATACATTGCTTATCATGAGTTTTAATATCAGCGAAATTAATTAGTAGTTTAAGACATTCATTACTTTTACTTTTATCATTGAAATTGAATTTTTTTTTTCCGGAAGCTGTAGGGTATCCATGACAATAATTACAGCTTCAGTTTAGACATATTTGTCAAAACTATTAGCCTTTCATTACCAGAAGCTTCATGTCAACAGAACTTTAATGAGGTGAATCACATTCTCTTTTAACCCCCCCCCCCCCAACCCACCCACATTTCCCAATACCCTTCTCTTACTTTTGAAGATTTATGATATGTAAACGACTGTTAAAATTACCACTAGCGTGAAAATCGTTCTTAAAATAAATTCTATTCCGCAGAAATCTTCCGTTTCGAATTTTAATTGTGAAACATTATCCGCATCGGTGGGCCCCTGCTGGTGTTCTTTTCTCCTCCTATTTGAGAAAGATACATTACACTGATTTTCCTGTGTAACAGTTCTTTCATTTGAGATCTCATCAACGAGCCGTTAGTCCATGTTTGTTTGCCCGCAGGGAACTTGATTAAAAATGTGAAAACTTGTCATTCTCTAGACTTGAGAGAGCAACTTTGGTAGTCTAAGCTTGGGCCTACGTCTAGGCCGATTTATGTAGGGTTTTTAGCCTAGAGTTGTAGGTGAAAAGCGGGAAGAAACCAAAGAATACGCGGTATGCGGAAACTTTGCGGTATCCACGCGATTTCCGCCTACCACACCCATAGGCGTGTTTGTTAACTGAGTTTTTGTGATGGTGTCTCAATAGTTTCACACAATTATTATTCCTGGATTATCGAAAATAAGATCGTACGTTTACATGCAAAATTTAAAATGTTTGGTAACTGCGTTTTGCGGTATATCGCCAACAAAGGAGGCCCTCGCTTATATCTCTTTCTTCCCATTCTGCCGCTCACTCTTTTCTTCCTTCTCTCTATCCTGATTCCCTTTATGTCCATACATTATGTCTTTTAGCCCATGGTTTATGGCAATGGCTCAACTTTTAGGAATGGGTTTATCTACGCCAAGCTTTCTTAGGGCTAGGAAATTTGATTAAAGACGACTATTATGCCAAAATCAAGGGGCATAATCCGCCAGCGTTGTTTTTTTTTTATTGTTTAATTGTCCTGCTCTAAACTCAAAAACTTATTTAATCATCACAATCCTGAGCAGAATTCTTATAAGTTGGCGGGATGTCAAAATTTTTAGAGAATATTATGGTGAATTTTTATCATATCACAGATATATACACAACTTAAAAAGAAAGACAAGAGAACACACACACACACACACATATATATATATATATATATATATATATATATATATATATATATAATTATCATAAAATGTTACATAGAGAAAAATACCGCTGTTATTTAACTATTAAACTGGCTTAGATTCAAATTCCCAAGTGAAGTATCATAACTTCAGACTGGTCGCTTTACTACATGTCTATTTACTGTTTCTTCGGCGTGTGCACATCTCTTGAACCAAACAATATGTTATTCAAATCATTTCATAACAATTCGCTGTAGCCCGTCCACAACAGATAAATTTCTCTGAACACGATAAAAACTCCCGTCGGACAGGGCAAAACAGCTCCAATGAGAGAACAAACTTATCCATTTCAGGGCATGATCTCGATCGCGTGAGTTTTAAGTTTGAGAACGTTTTAGGGCAGACCTACAATTTCAAACTCTTTTAGTTTTTGATGTAAAATTCATAATGGCTGGAGGGCGGATACAAGTGAGAAAATTAGCCAGCAACATAGCAGTTCAAGTGGAAAGCCATCTTAAAGACAGGAACAAAAATTATTTTTTCATTATTATATGAAAAAGTATATTTTAAAAATGATTTGAGACATTTAAGATGAATATTAACAAACAAATAAAAAAAATTCCTTCGCAGAGATAATCAAATACCAGAGTTTTGTTTTTTTTTTATTTAATTTTCAACATCTGGAAATACCTTCAAACAAACATAACTTTTTTTTTTAAACCACCATGAATGAGCTAACGAAAATCAAAATGCCCTATGCGTTAAATGCATATTCCCCTCTCTCCCACTTTATCTCTTGGAACTATATTTAAAGTGATTTCTAGTTTCGTTTTTAACATTTGGTCAACCGTGTTTCAGATTTTGTCTACTTCCAAAAATCACATAAATGTTTTGTTAAAGAGATCATTATCGAATACTCATAACTTCTTCAATAGAATTATGGTGAACTCTTGTTGGTAGTGTATAACTATAATGTTGTGACAGTTTCATTCATAACGCAATTATTTAGCCTGAAATTCCTTCATGAGCGTTCAATAATCATAAGTCAGAATTATAACACAGTGAACCCTTCTCTTATCATTTGTCTTTACTTAGGTTTAATCGAATTATGAGAATAAAATGACTTTACTGAATAACTTGTTTTAATTTTGTAAAATCAGATAATTCCTTGTCAAAATCATAGTCATTGTTTGACAACCATACTTAAAATATTGGAGAAAGTGTTTTATCCTGCCCCTGCTCCTCCGCCTGCAACAATAGTTGAGACTCAAGAAATGTTTGCAGCCAATCGTTTCCGAGAATCACTCCAGCAGAACTAGTCGCTGGAATCGGGTATTCCCTCAGGATAGATGGTGCCGGGAATGTCCGAAGACCAACTGAGGTCGGGAAATCCCTGAGAGTAGGCCGCGACGCCAAGGGTATGCGTCTGGGGTCACTTCCGGAACGCTTGCCAAGCTGTCTGTAGACGCAGCACATGCACCGCTCTGCGCCGTCCTTCTGCTGGCAAGAGGGACAGAGGCAGCCTTGGGTCGGCAGCAGCAGACACACCACAGCATCTAGCAAAGGAAATTGGCACAAATGATTTTAAAAAAAGGTGTGGATACTAATAGATCTGTTTTGGACAGTGGTACTGGTGGAAAAACCCACTACATATAGCTAACATAGAGTTGGCATAGAGGCTTTTTGCAGGAGTCTGTGAATTGCACAGTGGTACTGGTGGAAAACCAACTACCTATAGCTAACATAGAGTTGGCATAAGGTCTTTTTGCAGGAGTCGGTGAATTGCACAGTGGTACTGGTGGAAAACCAACTACCTATAGCTAACATAGAGTTGGCATAAGGTCTTTTTGCAGGAGTCTGTGAATTGCACAGTGGTACTGGTGGAAAACCAACTACCTATAGCTAACATAGAGTTGGCATAGAGGCTTTTTGCAGGAGTCTGTGAATTGCACAGTGGTACTGGTGGAAAACCAACTACCTATAGCTAACATAGAGTTGGCATAAGGTCTTTTTGCAGGAGTCGGTGAATTGCACAGTGGTACTGGTGGAAAAAACCACTACATATAGCTAACATAGAGTTGGCATAAGGGCTTTTTGCAGGAGTCTGTGAATTGCACAGTGGTACTGGTGGAAAAACCAACTACCTATAGCTAACATAGAGTTGGCATAAGGTCTTTTTGCAGGAGTCGGTGAATTGCACAGTGGTACTGGTGGAAAAAACCACTACATATAGCTAACATAGAGTTGGCATAAGGGCTTTTTGCAGGAGTCTGTGAATTGCAAAGTTTCGTAACATTTCAATGAATAAATCGGTTTCTTCCTGTTGGATTCCACTACAGTTGTTTCAGAAAACATATCAGTGTTTCCAACCAGTAATCAGTGCGCACGCAGCTACTCCGAACAATTCGATAAGGGAAAACAGAGAGAGACGTGACCAAAAGGAGCAGGGTGGCAGTTGGGGTTTATAAAGAGAAATAACTTTTATCACTGAAACAAAAAAAAAAAAAAAAGAAACAAACAAAATATGTAATTAAAAAATGTGAGATGAATATTATCGGTTTGAAAAGCAAGGATAACATTCAGTTGATTGGCTTACTTGCACATTCCGTATGTTTACAGTTGTAGAAATCCTGACGCAATCATCTTGGCTGGTATAACTTAATTAGAATCCGTGCTGTTTTATCTATTCAACTACGCAGACATTTATAAGTCATGAGGCTTTTTAAAAACTGCGTCTTTTTCTGTTTATCTTTTCAATTAACAGAATAAGCTTTCTGTGAGTTATCTCCCTCTCCCCTCTTTCGCTCTCTCTCTCTCTCTCTCTCTCTCTCTCTCTCTCTCTCTCTCTCTCTCTCTCTCTCTCTCTCTCTCTCTCTCTCTCTCTCTCTCTCTCTCTCTCTCTCTCTCTCTCTCTCTCTGATTAAATAATTTTATTGTAAATGTTTACTTGTGTGCAAGTGTTAGATTTTTTCTTCAATGCACACCACTGTGCACTCTTGTAGACACTATCGCTTGATGCGCTAACAACAAATTAATGTACAACTCCTGACTTCCAACCAGATAGCAAATTAACTCTTTGGGAAATCGCATTCCGCATAGCATTCAATTCATGTCAGATTGACCAAGCTTCAAGTTTTTGATATCTCAATTAAGGCCTACTTTTTAAAAAAATGGCTTGTTTTGAGTTTTACTCAAAAGAGAAAAAACTAAGCTCACAATTTTTATGACCGACTTAAATGATAGATTCAAGCTGAAGGCCGAAGGTTAAATTTGTTTAAGACCATTTTCTGGTCTAAATCTCGATCATTTGTGATGCTGACGATGCATACTCAAGGCAGCTTCAAGGGTGAAAAAGTTAAAACTGATGGCCATTGCACTCTATACATTTTAGACCTACTTCTTATCAGTTTACACACACTCCAATTCGGTTGCGCATTGCGACCGAGATCTAATGCTATTCCATAAACGGCGCAATAATTTCAGCTAAGGCCTGAGCCCGCGCAGAAGACGGCTTTCCCCATTCAACCGGCCGCATCTAGATCTAGATCTACTAGTAGTCCAGGTGGTAGTGAAACACAGGCCTATCTCATGTTATAGAGAGATAATTATGGGTCAAAAGATCATGTTATAGATGATGTAGATCGAATCACCATGTTATATTTAAATTTTATTTTTTTCTCGTACCGCTCTTATCCTGCCCTGGCTGATATCTTCACGATATTTTATCGTCTGGCTTGGCCTGTCGGGAAACAGGAGCGTGCGGAGGGCGTTACTTGTGTGCGATATATCTCTTTCGTGTGGAGATAACTGTCATGGCCTCAATGGCTGGAGATTCTATACTCTGTCTTCATATACATTGTCAATTATATGTTTGTCTCTGTGTTTCAAGTGTGAAGCTAAAGGAAAAGAATTTGGAAATCATTCAGTGTAACTTTCTTGCAAAGAAAAATTGTAAATAATTTCAGAATACTTTTAATCCGTGCAAAATCGTTTACTTGGGCCGTTGAATTTTAAACTCAAGTTTAAATAAACGTTTGTCTGCATCACAGGATGGAGAGGGTTTTTGATTGATGAGAATTACATGCCTGGTAACATGATGCAGTTGATAAGCTTCAGGAACTGCATATTAAATCAATCAATCAATCTATAAAACAGATAACCAATCAATCGATTAATCAATCAATCATAGTGTTTATAATTAATTATAGCCATTGATGCCAGTCTGCCAAAAAGAATCGAAGTTTCAGCAGTTATTTCAAATACAGTTTTAAATTTTATAATTTTTTGGTAGAGTATTTAAGTAAGAAATAAATAAAAAGAAAAGAATTATTAAGAAAGTGAAGTTTAAGGAACAGCTATAATTTTGTTCTTCATCTGTGATAAGACAGGTCTGCACTAAAACACGTTGCACTAAAAAGAAAAAGAAAAATACACACATCTTGGAAAGCACACTTTAGACTATCATAATTGCTACTTTGAAATACAGTATTTTAAAATAATCCGGTGGTTTTCTTTGTTTGCTTGTATTTGTTTTTTTGTTTTTTGTTTTGTTTTGTTTTTTTATTTCGTTAGTCTTTTTGTTATTGTTGTTGCTGATGCAAGCACATCGTTTCAAACCGTTTCGATCTTTGATATAAAAAGATACACGTTGAATGATGATTTCGATCTCTCACTCATTAAAATACGTCGCGAGGTATATTTCGTTTAGCCCTGAATTTTTAATGAATGGATCTTTATTAACCGTTTAAAGATTATGCAAATCGATGCTAGTAATTTTTACCTGCACGTATGCATTGAAAGGTTTTCTCTACCGCTATCCGACTTTTTGAAAAGGTGACTTGTGGATTATTCTGAAAATAACTGAATCTTATTCTTCCCAAAAATCTTTTTCGTGAGAATTTTAGTTCTACCACGTTTAACGACTAAAGTTTGCCGTTCTATAGACCAAATCCTTAGGTCTAGATTTAAACAGATTGAACAACATTTATGTAGCCCTTTGTTATGAACTGAATATACCACCTCACACTTCTAGATGAAAGCTCTCAATAATTTATACTTAGAATTAAAGTCTTCGGGGCGTATAGATTAACATAAAATAACTTTCCGACGATCGTAAACTACTGCCTTTTTTATGAGTGGGATACGATACATCCTAATGTTATAACATCGGGTTAACATATGAAATTAAAAAAGCTTGATCAGCACTTATCAAATTTTCTTGATTCGACTCAAAAAAAATCTGAGCCATAGAACTAGATATGGAAATAGGTTACATTATTTTTTTTCATATATTTCTTTATCTAGATTTCAGAAACACAATAGGCCACATTTAAGGCGCTTCGGCTGCCTTGAACAAATTTACAGGCCTATTAGCTAAAAATAGGTTTTACATTATTTTTCCTTAAAGTTCCTTTGAGTTTGTTTGCACTGAATATGAACGAATCCATTTGCTTTATAATATTTCTTTTTTTTTTTAAGGTACATTGAATCCTGATATCTTCATTATCGGATCTCATTAGCGCATTGCTATAGATTGCCCAATGTTTTAACCGACAGTAGATGTTTGACATTAACAAAAAAAAAAAAAAAGAAAATAATTAAGCTGCGATGTAGGCGGAAAAAACCTTCACTATTTGATGGTTAATGGGCGGCCGTGCAATGATGAGAGTTGGAGCGTGGGGATTTCACAGAAATTATGATGTGTCCTTGTGCATGGCTTTTTTTTTTTTTTTATCGATTTCCCAAACTGAATGGACTCCATTTATTGAATCAGTTAAATCTCAATCAAAACAGAATTTGCATTTTTTTTTTTTTTTGTCGATTTCGAGGAGTGTTTTGAACAACAGTCATGAAACCAGTAATAGGAAACAAAAATGTGATGTCACTTCTGGTTCCGAATAATATGAATTCAGTTACAAAAGCCAAGATATCATTTCTAGCTTCCTGGGATAATTGAACCCACAGTGTTTCTACATAGCATTGTGAATTTCTTCTTATTGTATGGGATGCAATACGTATTAATATCTTTCCCGGTTTTTCTTTTTTTATATAAAAATGGATAAGACCTTAATGGTTAAATGGGTTAGCTCGAGTTGAGTGTTTCGACCATGTTACATATGATTATCTTTATTCCCATCATTGAATCTGTTGAAATCCATCGGCTATTGTCAGTTTGGAATGATCTTCTATCAATAGACTGCGATAGAGTTACGGGGGCACATCGACACGTTTCCTATAAAGTTTTTTTTTTAATTATATGACTATGCACTTTGGCAGTTGTGTGCCATATCACCTTTAAAGGTTAGGTTAAAAATTATTGTAAAGAAATTTAAGGCTCCGAATAAGCGGTTCGTTTAAGGTGACTTCCAAATTCAACTGTCCCCTGTTATCAACGTATTGCCGTGTTAAACAACTTTACAATATGTCAAAAAAAAAAAGATAGATAATGCGGGCCAGGACAAGATTATAGACATGAAACTCGATCTCTTGCTTGAAGAAGATATCTCGCACATAAACCAAGAAATTTTTGAGATTTGAAAAAAGAAAATAAACAGTTTTACACACAGGCAATAATCCTACGAGAATGGCGCTTAACTTTTATCGTTTGTCAAACACATTAATTCTGGGATATCTTTTCCATTAAGGAAATCTAGAGTAAAAACTAAGCCATTTAAAAAAAAAAGTGTTATTTTTCAACGGATCATAGTTCACGAGAAACATTTGACTCTATACGACACCAATCTTTCATAGAAAGAAGGTACCAAGAATGAATAAAACCAATGCAATCACTAAACAATGCCAAGAAGAATAATTTGATTTTCTTTCAAAAAATCCAAATCAATATAAAATTCCTCCTAAAGATTTACTTAAATTGTCGGTTTAAATTACCAAGCAGTTTTGGATTCAAGCAGGGCAATGTTAACGGATCTCTTTATAGAAGAATAATTTCCAGAATCAACTGGTTTCTGTCTACTTACATGAGATAACCAGGATCTTTATTGTGACAAACATCATCGAGGCACTCGGTGTCTTTCCTGGCTTTGATTTGTTGGAAAATTGTTTTCTTTTCCTTACTAATTTTCTTTTACTAGAGATATAGTTAACAGATTAAAAAAAAAGTTATGTTTTGTTTTGTTTTTTTGTTGCGATTCAAAGAAATAAATTATTTTATTCTAAATTCTAGCTGTTTTGTTCATAAATATAAAAAACACCAAAAAAAGAAAAACATCACACGTATAAGAACTCTAATACCTTAAAATGAATTTCGTTACAGTAATGTGATAAAAATATCCTAATCCAATAAAGTGAAGGGGGAAAAAATCAGAAAAAGCTTCACTATTAGTTTAAGACCTCTTCATCTAGACTCAAGTCAGTCAGACGCTATGTGGCCACTAGCGGCATAAATCTAGAGCGTTCACTTTTAACTGGTCTTCATTTGTAACATGATCTCAATGACTTTCAAGCAAACATAGGTTCCTCGAGTATTAGGAAAGTCGTTAGTCTTGGGCTGGATCTTATAAATTACTGCTCAGCAAACAGATCGATGCAAGATTCAAATTATTCCGGTAAACAAGATTCTACCTTCCGAGAGATCTTTGCTCAGTAACCAATCCCCACGCACAAAACCACTGCATGTGGGGCTGCATATGTGGACTTGTAACACAATCAGTTTTAATTATCTAAGAAAATCGAATGAGACTGATATGTTTCTTTTACTTCCTCTTTTGGGACATTCACACACTTGTTCATCGGAACGGTGATAGATCTACCGGTCATCAGGAAAGACAGAAAAAAAGTTGCGATATTGTCTAGGAAGCAGAAAAAAGTGTCAAGTTTATATATATATATATATATATATATATATATATATATATATATATATATATATATAAATACACCACTTCTGCTTCTTTTGCAAGCGTTCCGTACTTCTATACTGGTTAAAGCGTTAGATATTGACCAAATTCACTAGAAGTCAACAAGGAACAATAGAAACATTCATGTTTAGCCATTTTATTAACTTGCCACTCTTAATTTGGCTTGCATGAGTTATACAGATTGTGACTAGATCGAGAACTAAAATAATTATAAGCTTTAGCAATCCAGGGTAAACCAATTTAAAAAAACAAACTAGAGCCTTGAAATTTGTTTCTCTGTAATATTGTCATAGAGTTGAACGTTTTTGCTCTGTTTTGTAGGGCACTGTTTCACCACATCGTGTCGAGCAATACATCAGCATCTCTTTATGGTCTCGCTGGAGAGATGAACTGGAGAGGGGGCTGCTTACAAGCTTCCAACTAAATTTAGTTCACATTTTTATTTGGGATCTCTCTTTCATTTAAAGGAAGTCTTCATGACAACTTAAGAAAAATCACAATGTCTCAAGATTCTATATATTTTAAATATATGGTGGCTTTAAAGGAAGATTATATCTATTTCTTTTTTTTTCAAAGATTGCTTTTCTTTAATGTAGTTGTATGGCTCTGAAGGAGATCTATCAGACATGGTGCTAACATTCCTTTTCTTTGTTGTACTATTCTTCCCCACTTATTCCATGTTGTCAAGTTTGCTTTTCTTCAGTGCAGATTTATGGCTGTGGAGGATATAAGTCTATTTTTAGGGGAGGGGGTGTGTGTTTTTGTTTTGTTTTGCTTTTGTTGTCAAGTTTGCATTTCTTCGATGCAGTTATAGTTCCCACATGTGAATTAGAACGGGAAACCATGCTTGTATACATGCTCGTATTATAGTTCTAGTTCCCACCTGTGAATTAGAACGGGAAACCATGCTTGTATATATGCTCGTATTATAGTTCTAGTTCCTACCTGTGAATTAGAACGGGAAACCATGCTTGTATATATGCTCGTATTATAGTTCTAGTTCCCACCTGTGAATTAGAACGGGAAACCATGCTTGTATATATGCTCGTATTATAGTTCTAGTTCCCACCTGTGAATTAGAACGGGAAACCATGCTTGTATATATGCTCGTATTATAGTTCTAGTTCCCACATGTGAATTAGAACGGGAAACCATGTTTGTTTATATATTGTAGGCTAGGCCTATATAAAAAAAGGCATTATATTTAATGAATTTTCCCGATTATATAACTTTTCTCCATTTTTCTTTTATCTTGGCAGATCAAAATTCAGTTCACTTCATTCCTGTACGTTATGTGGATATGGAGGAGATAGGGAAGAAAGAATTGTCATTTATCTCCATGGGCAGAAGCGACCAATTCATCAGTGTTGCTAATATTAAGAGAGCAGCTTCTGTGATAAATAAGAGTTTTAAATGGTTTTCATCGCTTTAAGAAAGTTAATTGAACCTGTGAGGACAGCTTTACTGAGATAGAAAAAATCCCGTATTACTTTTGTTTTAAAGGGTATCCCTGACAAAAGAGTTTTTAAAAGAATCCAAACGCTCTTTGGTTTGTTTTGTTGGGTTTTTTTTTATTGTTTTTTTGTTTTCTTTTTGTTTTTTTTTTCACGAAGCCAGGAGCAGTGCTAGTTAATTAGGCTTGAAGCCGCCTATGGATGCTCCAGTTAAGAATCAAACCCACGGTCTCTAGGTTGTTAGTCCAACAATCTACTGCCTACCCTGATGCTCTCTGTTGAAAATGGTGACAATTTTTATTGACAACATATTTCAAAACACTTTTATCAAGTCAAGCATTTCAAATATTAAGAAAGCTCATTCTCTCTCAGTTTCGTTTTATCAAATGTTATGTGTGGTTTCAGTAGACTCCTGTTTTTGGTCTTATTATCAAAAATTATTTTTTTTTATGTTCGACGATTGGTCCATATAGCGGGCAAAATAACTGAATTACTCAGGTAGCTATTCTCTCCTATAAATATTTAAGAGTTTTTCTTCTGTTAACTCTCAGTTTCATTGCCATTGCTTTATCTTCAGAACAGATAACTACATTTTGCTTTTTGTTCAGCTACTTTTGCTTGTGAGTGGCGCATGGTTGACGGTTATTTCCAAACAAAATATGAATGATTATTGTTACCCTTAAATAAACAGCCGTTTTAGACCTTAGTAACATTCTATATGGCAGTGATGGATTATTCAAATATTTACGTAGAAAAAAAAATTCATGGTATCATCCTTTCACTATGACGGTGCATGTTACATATCTGCGTGTCAATAGGAAAGCTGTACGAAATTTTGGAGTTCGTGATGTTTTCATCGCTGGAACTGGACGAAATTAACGAGAAACCCTGATAACGTTGGACAGAGCACCTGTCCTAAGGCAGGCCTAGATCTGGTGATCCGGGCATCTCGACTCACACAGCTTTTGTGACGGTTTTAGAAGATGGATGTAAGGTGACTGTCTGTCTGTCTGTCTCTGTCTCTGTCTGTCTGTCTCTCTCTCTCTCTCTCTCTCTCTCTCTCTCTCTCTCTCTCTCTCTCTCTCTCTCTCTCTCTCTCTCTCTCTCTCTCTCTCTCTCTCTCTCTCTCTCTCTCTCTCTCTCTCTCTCTCTGTGCGCCCCCCCCCCCCACCACTCAGTTCCCTTCCTGTGTTTCTCTGTTTGTTCATATTTTTCTCTTTTTCAATCTATTCACCAAATCTATCTCTCTCCATTCCCTCTGATAATAGAGATAGGAGTGGTATAAGGAAAATTAAGAATAATAGAAATCGCGATATCTAGAATCTAGGTAAAAATAGAAAGGTAGAGATATGTATCTGGATCATGTAGGTAAAAGGATAGATATCAAGACTATTTATAAGCCCGTTTAATACATAGACGTATCGCAGCTCGGCAAATTGACCCCAGGGTTCCGTTCTGAGTACGGGTTTTTCAGTTTGGTATGATGATGATGATGATGATGATAATAATAATAATAATAATAATAATAATAATAATAATAATAATAATAATAATAATAATAATAATAATAATAAGAAGAAGAAGAAGAAGAAGAAGAAGAAGAAGAAGAAGAAGAAGAAGAAGAAGAAGAAGAAGAAGAAGAAGAAGAAGAAGGAGGAGGAGGAGGAGGAGAAGAAGAAGAAGAAGAAGAAGAAGAAGAAGAAGAAGAAGAAGAAGAAGAAGAAGAAGAAGAAGAAGAAGAAGAAGAAGAAGAAGAAGAAGAAGAAGAGGAGGAGGAGGAGGAGGAGGAGGAGAAGAAGAAGAAGAAGAAGAAGAAGAAGAAGAAGAAGAAGAAGAAGAAGAAGAAGAAGAAGAAGAAGAAGAAGAAGAAGAAGAAGAAGAAGAAGAAGAAGAAGAAGAAGAAGAAGAAGAAGAAGAAGAAGAAGAAGAAGAGGAGGAGGAGGAGGAGGAAGAGAAGAAGAAGAAGAAGAAGAAGAAGAAGAAGAAGAAGAAGAAGAAGAAGAAGAAGAAGAAGAAGAAGAAGAAGAAGAAGAAGAAGAAGAAGAAGAAGAAGAAGAAGAGGAGGAGGAGGAGGAGGAGGAGAAGAAGAAGAAGAAGAAGAAGAAGAGGAGGAGGAGGAGGAGGAGGAGAAGAAGAAGAAGAAGAAGAAGAAGAAGAAGAAGAAGAAGATAAAGAAGAAGAAGATGAAGAAGAAGAAGAAGAAGAAGAAGAAGAAGACGAGGAGGAGAAGAAGAAGTAGAAGAAGAAGAGGAGGAGGAGGAGGAGGAGGAGAAGAAGAAGAAGAAGAAGAAGAAGAAGAAGAAGAAGAAGAAGAAGAAGAAGAAGAGGAGGAGGAGGAGGAGGAGAAGAAGAAGAAGAAGAAGAAGAAGAAGAAGAAGAAGAAGAAGAAGAAGAAGAAGAAGAAGAAGAAGAAGAAGAAGAAGAAGAAGAAGAAGAAGAGGAGGAGGAGGAGGAGAAGAAGAAGAAGAAGAAGAAGAAGAAGAAGAAGAAGAAGAAGAAGAAGAACAACAACAACAACAACAACAACAACAACAACAACAACAACAACAACAACAACAATGACAATCTAGTGGTAGTTGTCAGGAGACTGCTGTCGATAGTTCTGTAAGGGTGTGCCGACTAAACACCCCCGTACCGTTTAAATCGTTGAATCCCCTTCTTTCCAGCCACGCTCTGTCAGTCTGAAGAAGGACCTGATGCATGTTGCCGTGTGGAAGGCGAAACATTTTTATCTATCATACAGATCAGAGCGCATTCAAGCCTAAAACATTTTTATCTATCATACAGATCAGAGCGCATTCAAGCCTAAAACATTTTTATCTATCATACAGATCAGAGCGCATTCAAGCCTAAAACATTTTTATCTATCATACAGATCAGAGTGCATTCAAGCCTAAAACATTTTTATCTATCATACAGATCAGAGCGCATTCAAGCCTAAAATATTTTTATCTATCATACAGATCAGAGCGCATTCAAGCCTAAAACATTTTGTATCTATCATACAGATCAGAGCGCATTCAAGCTTAAGAAATCCTTGAAGTGTGAAGTCTTATTTCTTTAATATTGACATTGATACCTTTGTTTCTCAAAGTGGGCGTCAAGTTAAATTTGTTCTTTATTGGGAAAAGGGTTAAGCACACCAAACAGTGTTATCATTGTCTCATGGTTTTAGCTTGCGTTTATCAATGGATACGGTTTATTTTTACGACCCTTCATGTAACGCAAACACGCAGCTTTTTAACCTTACATGAGGCTAAATTCACTTAGAGTGGTTTAGAGTGTTTTAATTTCATGAAGATTGAAAAGGGATCATGTTTAAACTGTACTGACCAACTTTTGTATTTAACTTTTGCGTGTCACTTCGCCTTTACAACAATAAGTTTCTAATTCTCAACAGCTTTTTGCCGACAGTCGCTCAGCATTTAAGTCTTGTCTTAGCCGCGTTCAACGCTTTAAGCTGGCGCTGTTACAAGTCGCAAAACACACAATACGCCAAGAAGTAACGAATTTTGCTATGTTTCAACTAGTTTTGATACTTGAATTTCATCTAATGGCACAGTCCACGTCATTCAATATTACAGAGATTTTTGAGCATTATTTTTTTTACAAGACAAGCGAATAATTATGATTAAAGCAGGAGACAATTCAACATCTTTCCCTTTAAAATAATTATTGTCTTCAAAAGGCGCGTTATTGTTTTAAAAAATGCGAAAATCTCATTAACTGGCGATAGAAAACAAACACGAAATTAGTTTGTAACTAAAACGAGTCAAACTGTCAACATATGACATTTCCATCACAAGCCTACGGGAGTAAAACATTCGAAATGGTTTATGCATTTTTTTTCCTAACAGCCTTAAAAAGTTTACTTTTAATTACTTGAACGCAATTAAAATGGACTTTACAGCAGTGTGAAAGGATATTTTCCTTGCTGATTTGATTTCAAGACATCTGAACTATATTATAGCTTTACAGACGTGTTTAGTTAATTTCACCACATTTCTTGCGCCAAGGTTTGCTGAAGTCGACTTTCCTTGTTTTTTGTTTCACAATACTATCTATCAGTTTGGCTAGAAGCCCATTGGTTTTAATTTCTATGTCATTGACATTAAGTCAGATAAACTGCTACTTTCCAAAGAAAATACAAATTAATATGTTGCTCTTAAAATTTTTCTTCATGAAAATGCAACATGCAATTAGAGTAAAATGGCTACATGTAGCAAGCTTTTATTTTTAAAAAAATCAAGAGCTGTCAGTTGAACACCGGAAAATCATTTGTGCTCTAAAGTAAAATATAAAAGAGAATAATAAGTATTCAAACTTATAATTACACGCTTCAAGGCAACCACGTTACGATAGCTTTGAGTTAACGGACAGAAAAAAAGGACATAGCTTTGAGAAATAGTTTTGAGTTAACAGGCAGAATAAAAGGACATAGCTTTGAGTTAACGGACAGAATAAAAGGACATAGCTTTGAGTTAACGGACAGAATAAAAGGACATAGCTTTGAGTTAACAGGCAGAATAAAAGGACATAGCTTTGAGTTAAGGGACAGAATAAAAGGACATAGCTTTGAGTTAACGGACAGAATAAAAGGACATAGCTTTGAGTTAACGGACAGAATAAAAGGACATAGCTTTGAGTTAACGGACAGAATAAAAGGACATAGCTTTGAGTTAAGGGACAGAATAAAAGGACATAGCTTTGAGTTAACGGACAGAATAAAAGGACATAGCTTTGAGTTAACGGACAGAATAAAAGGACATAGCTTTGAGTTAACGGACAGAATAAAAGGACATAGCTTTGAGTTAACGGACAGAATAAAAGGACATAGCTTTGAGAAACAGCTTTGAGTTAAAGTACAGAATAAAAGGACATAGCTTTGAGAAACAGCTTTGAGTTAACAGACAGAATAAAAGGACATAGCTTTGAGAAACAGCTTTGAGTTAAAGTACAGAATAAAAGGACATAGCTCTGAGTTAATGGACAAAATAAAAGGTCACAGCTTTGAGTTAACGGACAGAATAAAAGGGCGTAGCTTTTAGAAACAGCTTTGAGTTAACGGACAGAAAAACAGACTGACGTGCTAGAAGGAATATCTGAAATTGTGGGATCACCGCTGTCAATGTAACTAAATGATTAAAACACACACAATTATACGTCTTTCCCGTAAGCAAGAAGAATAATCTTACATTCCGTCAATCTAATTGAAAAAAAAAAGAACTACAGGAATCTGAAAACACTGAGAATAGTTGGGTTTTGTTTGTTTTTTTTTCAAAAAAAAAAAAAAAATACCGCTTATTGTGCATTTGATTCTGAATAGAAACTCTATCATGACAAGTTACAACTAATTCATAATAAAAAAAACAACCTGTAGTCTGTACTTTTTAGTCCATTCCAATGATTTTATCTCTGGAAGTAATGATAGCCGCTTTGTAATACTCTACCTCTTTTTTTGTTCTTTTTCTTCTAGTATTTCTTGTATTTAGTTTGCAGCGTTTTCTCAAGTGATAGTATTTGACCTATAAAAAAAAAACAAAAAAACTAATATTAAGCGATAATGGTTGATTTAAATTCGACCGATCAGTTGTTTTGTACCAGTCACGAACAATTCATGCTGTTGTTCATAATCAATCAAGAAAACCCTAGAAATCAGCACAAGAGATAAGAAGTAAAACTACAGAAAATCATTATCTGGCCTTTGAAACTTGCACAACTTTTAAAGTATTGATGAAATTATGAAAAACTATAGACACTTTTAAGATATTTTTATAAGCAAAATAATAGTCTATGACAGTTGCTCATTCATTGCGTCAAAAGACACAAGATCTCGATTTTTTTTTAAATTCTTTTTTATTATCATTTTTAAGATAACCCGGAATAAATAAGAGGGGAAACCGGAGATTTCTAAATGTGTAGAGGATAAATAAGATCATTTTCTGGATAAAACTGTATAAAAACAACGAAAGAAGATACATTATATGAAATCCTAAGGGATCATATCTTACAATAATCATGTTCTTTTGATGTAACCTGTCACAGAGTTGAGCAAACTCTGCAATATTTAAGTCAGACATGGGCTCCCAACTGCGGGAATCATTACGAAACTTTCAAGGTCTTTCAAAGGCAACTTAAATTCAGCCAATAACTTATACTCTAATTCGCTTTTATTCTTTAACCTTAAATAAATCCTTAGCGGAGTAAGCGGCGCCTTGCAATCTCCAAATACTTGTAAACTAAATCAGTTCGAAATTTGAACGATTCATGGAGTTTTGATTGAATCGACGTTGAGTGTCTATCTCGACAAAATATCAAGGCACCCCCACAGTCAGCATATTATCGATTACATAACTGTCATTCCTTGACATAATTATGTTCTTTTTTGAGATACGGCCTTAGAGTTCTCATCTTGACACGAGTTTTATTTTGATCCCAGTCGAAAGAGCTTATACATTGGATCATTGTTCCTCTCAGGCGAACCCTGGTCTTTTCTGGTCAACTTTACTCAAGTCAATCTGATCATGTCTGGTCACTTCTTGTTAACTTTGGTCAACTTTGGTCGATTCTGGTAACCTCTGATCAACTCTGGTCAACTCTGGTCGACTATGGTCAACTCTGATCACTCTGGTCAACTCTGGTCAATAATGGTCGATTATGGTCAACTCTGGTCAACTATGGTCGACTATGGTCAACTCTGGTCAACTATGGTCGATTATGGTCAACTCTGGTCAACTATGGTCGATTATGGTCAACTTTGGTCAACTATGGTCGACTATGGTCAACTCTGGTCAACTATGGTCGACTATAGTCAACTCTGGTCAACTATGGTCGACTATGGTCAACTCTGGTCAACTATGGTCGATTATGGTCAACTCTGGACAACTCTGGTCGACTATGGTCAACTCTGGTCAACAATGGTCGACTATGGTCAACTCTGGTCAACTCTGGTCGACTATGGTCAACTCTGGTCAACTATGGTCGACTCTGGTCAACTCTGATCAACTATGGTCGACTATGGTCAACTCTGGTTCACTTTGATCAACTCTGGTCAACTATGGTCGACTCTGGTCAACTCTGGTCAACTATGGTCGACTATGGTCAACTCTGGTCAACTATGGTCGACTATGGTCAACTCTGGTTCACTTTGATCAACTCTGGTCAACTATGGTCGACTATGGTCAACTCTGGTTCACTCTGGTCAACTCTGGTCAACTATGGTCTACTATGGTCAACTCTGGTCAACTATGGTCGACTATGGTCAACTCTGGTCAACTCTGGTTCACTCTGGTCAACTATGGTTCATTTTGATCAACTCTGGTCATCTATGGTCGACTCTGGTCAACTCTGGTTCACCCTGGTCAACTATGGTCAAATCTGGTCAACTCTGGTCGACTATGGTCAACTCTGGTTCATTTTGATCAACTCTGGTCATCTATGGTCGACTATGGTCAACTCTGGTTCACTTTGATCAACTATGGTCAACAATGGCCGACTATGGTCAACTCTGGTTCATTTTGATCAACTCTGGTCATCTATGGTCGACTATGGTCAACTCAGGTTCACTATTGTCAACAATGGTCAACTATGGTCAACTCTGGTCGACTATGGTCTATTCAGGTTCACTATGGTCAACTATGGTCAACTATGGTCAACTATGGTCGACTATGGTCTATTCAGGTTCACTATGGTCAACTCTGGTCGAGTATGGTCGACTATGGTTTACTCAGGTTCACTATGGTCAACTCTGGTCAACTATGGTCGACTATGGTCTACTCTGGTTCACTTTGATCAACTATGGTCAACAATGGCCGACTATGG
>JAWDGP010000769.1:0-110000 GCA_033675545.1 Elysia crispata | reverse complement strand
CCTTACAAACATTCTCCCATTCTTCCACCGTACACATACACTAGATCTACCCCGAGACCTAGATTATGGGTTACTTGGCATTTTTACTGTTATTCCTTACAAACATTCTCCCATTCTTCCACCGTACACATACACTAGATCTAACCCGAGATCTAGATTATGGGTTACTTGGCATTTTTACTGTTATTCCTTACAAACATTCTCCCATTCTTCCACCGTACACATACACTAGGTTTATCCCGAGATCTAGATTATGGGTTACTTATCATTTTTACTGTTATTCCTTACAAACATTCTCCCATTCTTCCACCGTACACATACACTAGATCTAACCCGAGATCTAGATTATGGGTTACTTATCATTTTTACTGTTATTCCTTACAAACCTTCTCCCATTCTTCCACCATACACATACACTAGATCTACCCCGAGATCTAGATTATGGGTTACTTATCATTTTTAATGTTATTCCTTACAAACCTTCTCCCATTCTTCCACCATACACATACACTACATCTACCCCGAGATCTAGATTATGGGTTACTTATCATTTTTAATGTTATTCCTTACAAACCTTCTCCCATTCTTCCACCGTACACATACACTAGATCTATCCCGAGACCTAGATTATGGGTTACTTAGCATTTTTACTGTTATTCCTTACAAACCTTCTCCCATTCTTCCACCGTACACATACACTAGATCTATCCCGAGACCTAGATTATGGGTTACTTATCATTTTTACTGTTATCTTTACAAACCTTCTCCCATTCTTCCATCGTACACATACACTAGATCTACCCCGAGATCTAGATTATGGGTTACTTATCATTTTTACTGTTATTCCTTACAAACCTTCTCCCATTCTTCCACCGTACACATACACTAGATCTACCCCGAGACCTAGATTATGGGTTACTTATCATTTTTACTGTTATTCCTTACAAACCTTCTCCCATTCTTCCACCGTACACATACACTAGATCTACCCCGAGATCTAGATTATGGGTTACTTATCATTTTTACTGTTATTCCTTACAAACCTTCTCCCATTCTTCCACCGTACACATACACTAGATCTACCCCGAGATCTAGATTATGGGTTACTTATCATTTTTACTGTTATTCCTTACAAACCTTCTCCCATTCTTCCACCGTACACATACACTAGATCTACCCCGAGACCTAGATTATGGCTCACTTAGCATTTTTATTGTTATTCCTTACAAACCTTCTCCCATTCTTCCACCGTACACATACACTAGATCTATCCCGAGACCTAGATTATGGGTTACTTATCATTTTTACTGTTATTCCTTACAAACCTTCTCCCATTCTTCCACCGTACACATACACTAGATCTATCCCGAGACCTAGATTATGGGTTACTTAGCATTTTTACTGTTATTCCTTACAAACCTATCCTCAGAAGACCTTTATTTATTTTGGAGCCCAAGTATCAAGTGACGTCAGCCTTCAGAGGAGAGCGTCACTTCCATGAGTTTTTGTTCCTCCTCACTGCTCACAGTATTTCCTGGGCAGAAAAAAACTTTTTAAAGTGTTAAGAATTTAACAAAGAAAAATAATTTTTACGAGCTCTTACAAGAATTTAACAAAGAAAAATAATTTTTACGAGCTCTTACACCATTGATTGCAAGAACTCGGTGACAGTTTAGGAAAATTTCAAAGACATTCACTTTCATTTCATATTTTGCAATGACCAAAATCGACAGAAATTTTGATAAAATATAAAGGTGCAACTTTTATGCCAGCTTCTTTTAGTTTATCTCTCCATCGAGACCATAATGTGGTGCTGATGACCCATTACAGATAAATGTAGTGCTCTATGTAATGTGTTGAAAAAGTGGCCTCCAAGACAAAGTTTAAAAAGTGCCACTGACAATATTAAGGGAAAAATTTTAATACTCCAGATATTTAAAAATGTAATGGGTTGGCCTGAATTGCTAAAGCTCAAAATTATTCTTGATCTAATCACAATCTCTATAACTCATGCAAGACAAATCAAGACTGGCAAATTAACAAGATGGCTTAACATGAATTTTTCTATAGTTCCTTGTTGACAATTCGTGGATCTGGTCGATAGCTTGGAAATAAAACAGTATAGAAGTATGAAACGCGTGTAAAAGAAGCAAAACTGGGGTTTTACATTCGCAACCGCCGCTCGGGCAGAAAACGCGACGATGGCGGCTGTTGTGATCAATTAATTCCACTTTTCTGCACAGTACGACATGTTTCCCACGATGCTTGTGTCTTTATGCTGGAGTAGGTCAAATTTCGTTTCATTTTTTTTAATTTTTCAAATTGTTATACATATATATATATATATATATATATATATATATATATATATACATATTTTTATATTAAAAAAAAAAAATAACAATAATTTGTTTTAAAAGCGATATCCACTTGAAAATTGTTAACCGCTGAGAACAGGTTTTTAAATGTTATTTAGTTCATCATAGCAAATTTAGCAAAAAAAAGTTTAATTAACTAATTACAAAAATATATATATGGAACTTTCAAGAGCACTTTATATCCGAAATCTATAACTTTTCTGCAATTTTTTCATACCGCGTGGGACACTGATCTCGACAGATTAAAACTCATTCAGTAAACTTCATCACTGTATATTGAGTGGTTTTGGAGGAGACAGTGCAGACAGAAATCAAGTTACCTTTTACAATATAAGATTCCCGTGATCACAGCAAGGATAAATACAGAGCTCATAATAACAAAAGTTTTGATGAAAGCTTCATTTTAAAAATCTATCAAGTAAAGAACAAATTTTCAGTGTTACTTTAATTTTATTTGAAAGCTGTTTTGGGTGTTGTTTAATTTTTAGTTATTTGATTATTTTATTTTAGCTCACTATTTCCAACATATGTGGACTATTTTAAACGTAATAATTTTTGTTTTGTGGTTATTTCACTTTCATAATATTAAGGCACTTGTAAAGGGGAAGTCTCAAAAATAGTCAAGTGTAAACTTTGTGAAAACTAGTTAATGATTTTCAAAAATAAAATTTTTTAAAAATGTTGAAATGCTTCTCCCGTTGATAATCAGAAACTCATTTTACACATGAAAAATTTAGGGAATGCATTGTCAAAGTGGAAGCCGGATCATTTCTAGTTATCTCCCCTTATGTCACGTCAGTTTCACATTGTAAGATGTCTGCTGAGGGTCCTTTTATTTCGTCATTGTATATTGTCCGCTTTGATCCTACAAAGACAATATCGCGAGGCTTGCGAAGATGTGGATCTAGAGAACCTAAGCTTTGGTAGTTCTCTAGAAGTTGACCTAAATCTAGATAGATGGTTTTTACCCTGGGATTCAACCTAGAATGTCTAGTTGTATGGGCATCACAAAATTTGAGAGGGCACAGAGTAGAATGTTCTGAAAATGGTTTTCAGGCTGTCCGAAAATTGCAAAATGTAAAGATGCTTAACAGGCTACTCAACTGTTGCAAAAACTATTCATCTGTCTCTTTCCATTCAAAAAAAAAAAAAATCCATTTCGGAAGTGTTTAGAATGACCACAGCCAATTTTGCCAGGAAAAATAATAAGAGATAAATAGATAAAGCTATAGTTTTTTTTTGTAACGAACCAATTCCGGTATTTTGTCTAATAAGGTGATTGAAAGTAATTGTTTCCCTTTTTTTCCAAGGGGAGCTCTGTTTGCTGTGCTTGAGTTTTTACCACGAAAACGAAGGAAAAAATTTATATTGAGATACGTAAAAAAAAGCATTTATAACGAATTAAACTCACTCAATACCCATTGAGCTTTACAACGAGTCTTTAAAAAAAAACACATCTTATTTAACCTAAGAAGAAGTATAGCTCTAGCATATTGAACAGATCTTTACCTTCTGCTGCCCATGATGGGTTTTGTTGAGATAAGGCGATAGAGAGATTTTTCCAACGACTCAAAAGTGACAGGGTTAAAAATGAACCCAAGACCTCTGGGATCCGAGGTCCAAGTTTTTACCTTTAGTCCAAGACTTCATACATAAAGATCTACCGTGTAGAGAGGAAAAATAACTCAACTTAACAGACCTCTGGGATCCGGGGACCAAGTGTTTACCTTTAGTCCAAGACTTCATACATAAAGATCTACCGTGTACAGAGGAAACATAACTCAACTTAACAGACCTCTGGGATCCGGGGACCAAGTGTTTAACGTTAGTCCAAGACGCCATACATAAAGATCTACCGTGTACAGAGGAAAAATAACTCAACTTAACAGACCTCTGGGATCCGAGTACCAAGTGTTTACCTTTAGTCCAAACGTCATACATAAAGATCTACCGTGTGCAGAGGAAAAACAAACTCAACTTAACAGACGTGTAAGATCAGGGGACCAAGTGTTAACCTATAGACCAAGATTTCATACATAAAGATTTACCAAACAGGAAGGAAAGTTACTGAACCTAACATACCTCTATGATCCGAGCACCAAGTGTTAACCTTGTAATATATAAAGATCTAGTTTGTAGCTATGAAAAACAAACTCAACTTCGTGCAGTATACGCCATCTTGAAGTCACTTAGACCTGTTCTTCAATATTTCCCCAAAGAAGAATCGTCGGAAGGCAGGACGAAGAGACAAAAAGCCAAGATTTAGACAAATACTTGTGGGAACGGTTGTTGCTGAGAGTGTTTGACTCCAGTCCACCCGTTCTCGAACTTCCCTGAGACCGTGCTAGTGCTACCCAAACCACGAGTCTTGTGCTATCTGTGTTTCATTGTTCACGTGGTGCTACTTGAGAAAACAACATTCAACTTTAATCTCTCAAGTCCAATCCTTTCGCTAAGTCACATCAAGCATCTTGAACATACACGAAAAAAACAAAAACAAAAAAAAAAATCTACTTGATTTATCGTTACTTATTATCTCTGGATCGCTAGCAAATAATATCGATAAGAAAAATTATAGAAAAGAAATCAAACTCTTTTACCGGCTACCTTCACTTTTTGACTCTATTAGGACTGTAGAAAATTTTTATCTAATGAATATCACTTAACAAGCTCTTAAAAATCGACCGCTTGTAATTGGTCGTTATATTCCATAAGACTAGGTGAGACTTCAGCCCGTCCAATCATTGCTTCTTCCCTCCATCTGAGGGACCATCTTCAAAGTTAGACCTCGGTGAGTCTCCCTAGAATAGATGATGCTCAAATTAGTTTTTTTTACATGTTTTCAATTAATAAGAAAAAACCTCGTAATAAATAACTCTCCACAAAACAAAGAAAACTAGTTTTCAAATATTCAGAATAGGTGTTACACTGATAGCATTTGTTTCATCCTTAAAAAATGAACAAAGATGATTCATAAAGATTAAAACTAACTTTATCCTGGTTATTATTACTATTATTATTATTATTATTATTATTATTATTATTATTATTATTATTATTATTATTATTATTATTATTATTATTGTTATTATTATTATTATTTTAAATGACATTTATTTAAAATTTCATATCATATGCATGGTTATTATTACTATTATTATTATTATTATTATTATTATTATTATTATTATTATTATTATTATTATTATTATTATTATTATTATTATTACTATTATCATTATTATTTTAAATGACATTTATTTAAAATTTCATATCATATGCAATATTAAATAAAATGAGCCTTTTTCACGGTCCCATAATAGATTTGTATGCTCAATAATAGACAAGGCTAACAATAAAAACAAAAAATCATATTCTTCTTGGCAGAAACATAAAACTGCTCTAGGAACGTAAATTATTACTCCTGGAGTAAGTTTACAATAACATTTGATAGCCCACGCCACATACATAAATTTATCCGGTTTTTTTAATCCTCTGCATTTTTCAGATCCAACCACAAATTTTCTGTACACAGAAAAAAGAAGAAGAAACCAAATTAGAAAGGTGCCGAGCGTGAGTGACTCTGTGGTAAAGCGCTCGCCTTGAGAGCTAGAACAGGATTTCTGGAGGCTGTCGGAGCCTCGCCGTCACGGGTGGGTACGTTTTCAGTTCATGTGTGACCAGCTGGTCCTGCCTGTAATTTGCTCGATATGGAGTAAACCCTTCTGTAATAAACGGGCTATAACAAATAAAAGATTAAATCAAAAGAATCCTATTTTGGTCTTCCTAAACAAGATTTGTTTAGGCATTCAAATTGTATTGTTTACTGTTATATCCAACACTATGCACAATTTAAAAAAAAAAAGTTTTGAGCTTCGTTAATTTAAGCACACGGTATGCAGTCAGAAAGGGCCAAGAACAAGAGGCAAAGAAAACTAACCAAGTTCTCTAGCTATCCTCACTGATTCAACCTCAGGCTCCTGCTTTAAAACTGTATGAAAGCATGACGGACAATGAACTCATTGCCTTGAAGAACGTGCCCATGCCTACCCTCGTTAGAAGATGAGATTAGCCAAGACAGTAGAACACGCAGCTTGTAATAGTACACAGGTATCACGATCGCACCCTTGGCGTGACGGAAGCCTTTTCACAGTTCGTATTAAATTATAATTATCACTGAGTTCCTGCCTCTAGTTCTGGGAGAAAGCTATAGTATAGCACTGAGTCCCTGCCACTAGGTCTGGGAGAAAGCTATAGTATAGCTCTGAGTTCCTGCCACTAGGTGTGAGAGGAAGCTATAGTGTAGCACTGAGTCCCTGCCACTAGGTCTGGGAGAAAGCTATAGTATAGCACTGAGTCCCTGCCACTAGGTCTCGGAGGAAGCCATGGTATAGCACTCAGTCCCTGCCTCTAGTTCTGGGAGGAAGCCATGGTATAGCACTCAGTCCCTGCCACTAGGTCTGGGAGAAAGCTATAGTATAGCACTGAGTTCCCGCCACGTCTAGGTCTGGGAGAGAGACGGACAGACAGACAGACAGGCAGACTGACCGACTGACAGGCAGAAAGACTGTCAGACAAATAACATAAAAGGGACAGAAGAAACAAAGAAACTTACACTTAGAAGGAGAGAGAAAGAGAGAGAAATAGATAGAGAGAGAAAGAGAGAAAGAGAGAGAGAGAGAGAGAGAGAGAGAGAGAGAGAGAGAGAGAGAGAGAGAGAGAGAGAGAGAGAGAGAGAGAGAGAAAGTAGTGGGAGGAGAGGATGTATATGTGCAATCTATAAAATTAATATATGGCGATATATGAATGACCTTGATGTTTTGCAATGCAGAGAGGGAACGCACTTCTCTTTCAGGCCCTCCACTCGAGTAACCAATGGCTGGCAAGAATGCCCATCCCTGGGCAGGTACAAACCTCCTCACTCTGTTAGCGCTCCTTGCTGTCGGTGATCGAGGTGAGCTGAAAACTAGGCAAACTCAACATTAGTTAAAACTGATCACAAAAAAAAAAGAAAGAAACTCGGATCATTCATCCTTTTAGTAGTGACTTAATTTACAAAACGACAAAAATTTTGTGATACTAATATAATGTAATAATTATAATGATAATAACAACAACATCAACAATGATAATAATAGTAACAACAACAACAGCAACAACAACAACAACAACAACAACAACAACAACAACAACAACAATAACAATAATAATAATAATAATAATAATAATAATAATAATAATAATAATAATAATAATAATAATAATAATAATAATAATAATAACAACAACAACAATAATAATAATAATAATAATAATAATAATAATAATAATAATAATAATAATAATAATAATAATGACGACGACGACGACGACGACGACGACGACAACAACAACAACAACAACAATAATAATTATTATTAAAGAGATTTGAATAAAGACACTTTAAATGATTATGATGATGATGATGATGATGATTGCGGTAGGCGTAGTGGTGGTGATGATGATGACAGAAATATCACTGATGCTATCGCTTAATTTGAGACTGGCTTTGCATAAGCCAATTTTACAACTATTATTTAATACTTCAAAAACTATATGTTTAAAAAATATATATATATGTATGTATATATATATATATATATATATATATATATATATATATATGTTAATACCTCTATTCTCCTATTTCTTTTTCTCCTAGCGTATTCGAACTGTCCATCGGGCTGGAGAGAATCGTACGCTTCCCATACTACAGAATGCCTCTTGCAAATAGATTATGTTGATTTTGACACTGCAGTCCAATCTTGTAAAGACAAAGGTGGATATTTGGCCACGAAACTAGATGATGACACCATTGTAAGGACTGGTTTTATTTAGTTTGTTGTTTTTTTTTGTTTTTTTGTTTGTTTTTTTATTGTTGTTGCTTTTTTGTGTGTTTTTTGTTGTCGTTGTTGTAGGTTTTTTTTTTTTTTTTTTTTTTGTTTTTTCGGTTTTTTTTTTAAGCAACAAGTATTTTCTTAAGAGTTTAAGATTCCTTTTAGCGTTTCTGAACAAAATATCGATGAAAAGAAATCGCTTCATTCCTAATTAATTTTTTTTCTGGTTCTTTTTTTTTTTTTTTTTTTTTTTTGGGGGGGGGGGGGGGGGGGGAACAGTTACGTCTTAAAATCGCTTTGACCGTCCTCACCCAGAATCAATGCTGAGCCCTGAATATGGACATTAATTGTATCGTCAAATTTTCATATCGTCTATTGAAAACTCATTTACTTTGTTCTTAACTATCGCCTAATTTAGCAAACTGTAAAGCTCAGGTTGATAATATAATCATGAAATTCTAATCTGGATAGCAGCAATTTTTTTTTCATATCTCCTGATTCCTTTGTTTGAAAAAGTTTGAATAAACCTAGAATCGTGAAAATTTTTGTGAAGTGTTTTACGAGACAGATTCAAGAAGTCTTTGGTCTGAGTAGAAAGGAATCGAGGTGGAGTATTGAAAATTTGCCAGCCTTTAGATCATTCCTTCGGAACGCAAAATGGAAAATTTTGAGAAAATCTGAAAGTAATTAGACTCTTGTTAGCCTGTTTACTGACAACAAAGTAAAAGAAATTGATTGTTTTTCTTTGCCAAAGCAGCTTCAATAAGTCGGTGGAAGAAAGCTCAGTTATCAAGTTGTTACTCTCGCAAGGAAATTCCTCTTATGATATTTCTCAGGAAATGGTTTAACTTTAGGACAAATGACCTCGACATAATCTTGTGTCAAAATGAGTAAGAAAATTCAATTCTGGATTCATGTCGGTGATGGATGAAGATAGCTTTTGTGATAACTGAAGATATTGTTTCCTTTGTGAAATAAAATAGTTTAACAAGTTCGGCTGACAAAAAACTCTAACAAGTGAAACTAGAATCAGTGTAGGGTTATCGAAAAAGGCGTGGAAAACCCAGCAATGACAGCAGAACAGTAGAACAGTAGTTTTGAAATCCTGCCACACTCAGCTGCTTCAACAGAATTTTTCCATCAGGAAGGCTGCCGTTTTCATAACACTTTTAACAGCAAGAACGCCATAAAAACTGTTGTATACTGGTTAGGGGCCCATTCTGGATCCTTTTACTCTCAAGGACTTTTGAAGGTCGACAAGAGATGGTTGAAATGTGTGGTTCAGAGTGGTGACAATATAGATCTAGATATAAAATTATGTGTCAACTTTTTTTTTAAAATATGCGATCGTTTTATATTTTTGACAATTTTTCAACGTTAAAAACTGCATTGTATATTCCGACCTTAAAGTGAAACCTAAAATTCTCAAGTCCTTTTAAGACGATTACCAATTTCCTGTTACAAAATGTGTAGATTTAAATCTAAAATCCGTAGCAAAAACGAACTCCGAGTCAGGATGAATTGAGCCTTCAACTTATTTTTAGTGTAATAAAAATATAAGTTAAATAGTTAAGCTTGCATCTTAAAGAATCTTGATCTAAATCTTGATTTTCTAATACCTCTGAAACCCAGATATAGATCGTCTACAATATGGTAATCATCTCTAGGTTTAACCCAAGTTCCCGTGAGGTACAAATTATAAAGATGAAGACTTTAACTCACATAACCATTATGTTGGGCAAGACCAATGTGGAAATGAAATTAGCATGAAACATCGACCTTGCAGATTTAAACACTAAACAATGGTGCTATTAAAGTGAACTATTTCATTTCTCCCGACTAGGCTAACCAATAGATTTTGATCTTAGTCTCTCTAACACCTAGGTTTCTATATAAAAACAGCACTTATGAATAGAAAATATCTTAAGTGTCTGTGCATTGCCCCTTTTAAAAATTATAATATTGGCTTGATCTTCTAAACCATGATAACATTACTTTTAATGAGAAGCATAATGTTGATTGTATGGATACTCAAGAGCATGTACCCACACAACCCGTGGCAAAACTATTTAATCTCTCTGTCTCCATCTTTTCAATTGATTGAGAGAGACAGGTTGATAGTCTTGAGCCTTGTGGGACCACAAATTTCATTTCAATAATATTTTAGCTTTGCAGTTTAGGAGTAGAAGAAGAAGTTTGCGGAATCTTTAATTGATATTGATTTCTACCCTGTCCCTCAACTTAAGACAATGAGGTGGTCGGATCTAACCTAAGACGCTTCCACACAAGCTAGACCTTAGTGGAGATTAGGTCTTTGTTTATAAATGCAAGGTGCCAAACAGCATTTCTGCTCAGTTTAGTATGCAATGGTGCTAACTCTCCGGCATAAACTGAAAACTTGTCTTCCCAGTTCATTTCTTTCTAACGAATAAAGACCCAAGACAAAGCTTAAAAACAAGAACTTGACTCACACGTATTCCTCAAACTTTCACCGATAAAATATTTTCAGTTCAGCGTTTGTTTTGTGTTATCATTTACTGGACATCAAATCATGATATAATTTTCAGCTGGATATTTTACATCATGGAATGGGGCACCACTAAAAGTTGCTCAAGTAGTTTTTGGTTTTCTTTTTGAAAGTTCAGCCTGGCAGTAGAGTTAAATAATCAAGACAAAAGGTCAATGAGCTTTTGTAGCTCTTCCCTAACAACTACCACCAGAGTACACAGCTTATTCTTACATACCGGTACTTCTTTTTATTAATGTGTTCATGCTTTAATGTTCATGATTTTCTTGCTTTTTGGGGGGATTTTTTTAGTGATTAGGAAGTTTGATCACAGACCTATACATTGTGTTTTAATAACACTTGAGGACACTTGTAGATCAGTTGTAGCTTATCTTATCTCAGTAATTGATATTTCCCAAATTAGACCTTGTATTGATACTGGGAATATTAAACAATTTAGAACTTTATCACATTTATTGTAACCTTATTACTCTAATGTTATTTTTTATCAAAAACGCACTTTAATCTTTTGCACCTGTATACTATATACTGTAATCATTACTTTCTCGATTCGATCACAGAAACATCGCTTGAGAGACCAGAGTTTTAAAAAAAAAAAAACATGAGTGTGGCTCATTTACTCCATGTTTGACTTTATTTCTAATTGTCGCATAACTAATCAGCCTAAACTAAAAGCAAAACGAAAGGCCATAACGCCTGATACTATACCACTGTGCTTTTTCTCACTTTACAGGAAGAAGAATTAACATATTTTATGGAAGATACTTGGGTGGGGTTGGAGGACAAAGGAACAGGTGACGGGATAAAGAGCCTTGATGGATCAGACCTACCGTCAGATACGTGAGTTTTAGGCATAAAAATGGAATAAGAGGACACAATTGAGCAGAAAAAAAAGAATGATATTAAAAAAAGATGATTTTTTAAAGCAAGATGTATTTTAATGCATTGGTTGTAGGAATGAGCTGATGAAATAATTTTGTAACTATGGAGAATTTTCCTCTTTCTGAAAACTCCATTCTTTTTGGCTGAGTACAGGCAAGACTATTGTTATTGTAGAAAAGCGGATCTCATTAGCTTTGGTGCAGCTTATTATAGAACATAAAGAATCAAAGAACAAATAGTGCATATTATTGTTTGAGATTGAGGAATAAATATGCTTTTATTTATAATCTTCAAAGCTTTTGATTATGATTCGTTAGACTATTGACTTCAAGTTGATGAAATAAATATATGGCCCACTTAAGCTTATGAATTAAACATTCCTAATGGACCATAGACTACAAGGAAAGCATTTTTTGTCTTAAGAATGGTGCTCAAAATGTGCATTTTTTGTTTTCTACCTTTTCAATCTTTTTGTAAATGTTACAGAAATGCCACAACTGACAACAATCTTAGAAGGGATAAAAACAGTTGGGTGGAATGCAAGGAAAAAAATATGATACTAAGTGGTAAACAGAAAGAAATAAAGAAAGTGAACAAAGTTGAGATAGTGTGCGAGATAGACAAAAACTAACAAAAAAAGTTCAAAAGAAAATATTCAAGTAAATATGGATTTTCAGACCCATCTAAAAAATTTCACTAGCGTTACTATAATCCTAAGGTACTGGGAAGACGAGAAAAAGCCAGCCCCAAGCTCAAATCGTCAATGTGTGGCTTTTGATCCTTACGATTACATTTTTCGGAACAAGGATTGTAAAGAAAAGCATTCAGCCCTGTGTGAGCGTAAACCAGGTAGGTCTGTTGACAAACACTTACATTTATTGTAAGCATTCATTTGCATGTTTTTCTTCTCTTCCATCTTTCCATTCTCTCCCATTTTCAACTTTATCTTCTCTCACTCAGATTTTTTTCTCACTGTTTCTCTTCTTTGTTGTCTCCTCCCCTTTATTGCAAGTGCATATATTACATGTAACACAAACACGACCACCATGAATAACCATTGCTGTTGCAGCAGTATTACACAGATTAAACAAATAGAAACAGCAGGCATCTCTTATATAATTTTTAATACTCTAATTTTAATTTGCTAAAGTATATAACTTTTTAGCTCAGGTACAAATGTGCGTATTTGTCTTTTGGTTCAGATTTGATATACTTTATGGGATTCAATTTAATTTGCAAGAAATAACAATAATTGTAAAAACCAATTCTTAAAAATTTGCATTTGTGTGGTGCATTTTCCTCATTATCAAAATCCATCTCTGTTTTTTTGTAATAGCATCATCATCATAAGCAGCAGCATCTTCCTCATCAATAACTTCATAATATATTTGTTCAGGTTATCTTTATGACAAATATCCTGGCTTTGTATCAGCACCATTTCCTTATCCCAGTTATTACATAGGAAGCTAAATGACACCTAACACTCATGTTTCAGCGAAATGTCCAGACGACTGGTATCCACTGGCTGGAGACTGCATAAAGTTATTTACAGAAAAAAAGTCTTGGCAGGCTGCAAATGATGCTTGCACAAACATTGGAGCAAAGCCGCTGAAGATTCCCACGTAAGCTTGGAATCAATAATTTAAACTGATAACAAATTTAAAGAAAAAAGAAACTGATCTATTCATAGATGTTTAAAACACTCATTATTATGGAGGTGGAAGAAATAGGCAGCTCTGAGTTTCTAGAAGACAGTGCAGTGTACTTTCAGGCATTTTTGATGAAAACCTTATTATGCATATGATGAGCCTAAAAAGATCTTAAAACTAGCTGAAAAAAAAAAGAGCTTTAGCTGTTTTTCCATTAATTTTTAATAATATTACTTTGGTCAAAACAATGGCTCATTATTTCAAGGAGTTTTTGTTTTCCAAGAAACATTAAAAGATCTCATACCTTTCATGCCTGCACAAAATGTCTTCGAATGCTTCTATTCATTGTTTAAGCTCCTACCCATCTTTATACCTAGGCGGAGTGAGGAAAAATCATGAAAAGTGTCTTTCATGGACTCAATTTTTAGCATTTACTCAAGATTTGACTTATACTCATCCTGTATTAAGTGTCCAAATCCCTTACTTTATGATCTTACTGTAATGAATCAAACAAGGCTATAAAAAGTTTAAAATCAGGCAGCTTTTATCATGTTTATTATAAAGATGAGGAGTGATCTCAGTGTAAAACGACTCTTGCAGAAAGGATTAATGAAGCTAACTCTAAAAATTTAATGGATTTCTTGAGGAGAATCCATCCATCCAAGACAACGCGGATTATGGAGATTGAAGAATGTGGCTGTGCACTTAATAGTGTAATATTGTGCATGTAGATAATTTAAATTATGGATGAAAAGATAAATGGCATATAAATATGGACTACTCTAGATGCAAGATATGGTGCTGTTTTATCATATTGAGACATAAACTAATTGCAAACAATGGCATGTAAATACAAACTATCATATTATATTCTTATTGTTTACTATCATCATCAGATAACAGCAAAAATGTAAGTTTTTTAGCAATAAAAACACTGACTTAGGAAAATAAAAGTCTCACTTTTTAACATGTAACAATTACATTTCTTACATAATAGTCAAATAGGGAACCTAAACTAAGTACTAGATCCAAGAATTGGCCAGTCAAACTATTTAACATAAACTGTCTTGTTCACATAATATACTATGTAATATGCTTAGTATTTTGCAACATAACCAAAGAGTAAAAGGAAATTATTATGGTGGCTAAAATGCACTCTTGCAGTATCTATCTGAGCCTTGACCACTCAACTGCCTCAAGCCCGCAAACACCTCTAGTTTAGATTACTTTGAGATCACTCCTCATTTACTGGCTAAGGTGAAATTCTGGGTTATGATTTGCCCATGTTTGATTTTTTTAGCAGAAGTGTCTAAACTTGCGAATATCAAAAAATAACCACAAGTACCTGACAATCCTGGTTTCTTCTCTTTCCAGGGAGGATCATGCCATAGCACTCAGTGACTACTTATACACAGATCCCATATCTGATTCTGATTTCTGGACGGGCGCAAAACGTAAGAGAAAAAAAAATTCAAAGCTTAATATACTTAAAGTACATTTTTCAAACGTATTAACCAAGTTAGTTTAGATTAGACTGAAATTAAGAGCAACTACAAGTAAAATTAAATATTACTTCTCACAACCCTTACATCATTTTTCTTCGATGAGCATACTATTCATATAAATGTCAAATAACATTTTAAATTTCCTTTTCTTTTATATAAAAAAGAAAGAGGTTTTTTTCTTTATATAAACAAAGAATGACATTACATGTAAAAAGCGAAAAGCCTGTAAGATAATCTAAGTCACAGAATAGAATAGATATAAAACTGATAAAGAATAGCATTCAACTAAACCTCAACTTAAAGAAAAAAGAAGATTTTTATTTTCACAATTCCTATATGTATCTATATTAATTAGAAATATATCAGAATTTCTCTCATATTACAAGCCAACTGCTACAATGTAGGGCAAACTTTGAAGCTACTTTAAATTTAATGAAGTTTTTTTCTCTAATGAAACTGAGGGGAAAAAAAAGGAATGTGATGGATAGAATGAGATCTTGTAATAGTGATGAGGAGAACAATTTAAAAGTATTTGGTCTTTAATGGAATAGCATGAGTATAAGTGGTAATCAATATCAATTTTGATATTAACCAAGAAGACAAATGTTTTGAACAAAGACTGCTTTAAATTTCATAGTAAAATCATTTCAATACTCATAAAAAAAAGTGGTGATATAAATGTATTTTGATGGCCATTGAAGGATTAAATATGTGACTTTAGTAAATAAAACAAATTTAGATCGAGTGAACAAAACAGTATAATCAAAAAAAATTGTGCAAAGCAAGCTCTCTATTGAATTTACAAGTTTGCTGAATTGAATTGATACTTATTAAGTCTATTAGTTCCTGTAATATTCATTGGATTTCAAGTTATGCCTCTTCCAGAGAGAGCATGAAATGGTCCCTCTATATGTGATTATACAAAAAAATACACATATATATATATATATATATATATATGTTCACACATCATTTTTGTAAAATAAATGTCAATCAATGCTGTTTTCAGATATTGCGAGTCAGCATAAGCAATGGTTTGATGGTAGCTCAGTCGAGCAATTTATGAATCTTCCTCTCATGGAAGTGGACTCAACAGATACAAAATCCCATTGCGCTTACATCCGCTCAGGTAAGATGAAAAAAAATTCAAACTTCGATTTAGCACATTAAAATTGCTGGTAAAATGTCACCTTCCTGTTGATCTTTTTCTAATTTTAAATTATGAGTATAGAAGTACATAATGAATAATCTTTTTTAAGTTTCTCTCCTTTTCCTTCTCTTTCCCCCCACTCCTCTTACTCTCTCTCTATCTGTTTCTCTCTCTCTATCCCTCCCTCCCTCCCTCTCTCTCTCTCTCTCTCTCTCTCTCTCTCTCTCTCCCTCCCTCCCTCTCTCTCTCTCTCTCTCTCTCTCTCTCTCTCTCTCTCTCTCTCTCTCTCTCTCTCTCTCTCTCTCTCTCTCTCTCTCTCTCTCTCTCTTCTATTCCCTCCCTGTTTTTGAGAATCCCATAGCATATAATCATAAATACCTTCGGCAATAGTGAGTTGTGGGGTTGACACCTCCATCTGTGACAATTGCATCATCATAAACAATTTGGCTTTTCTCTTTATGAAAATTAGTAGTAAGACCAGCAATTTCATTTATATTGAAATATTTTTTTGCAATACTGTTACAAGATTTGATTTTTTCCAAAAGGCCCACAACCTCTTCTCAACTTTACGGAAGATTGTGACGTGCACAGAAGTTTTGCATGCTTCCTCCAAGGTGACTCTGCATCTCCAAAACCGATGCCTTCAGTCAGTAAGTTGACAATGAAGCCTTTTTTTTTATTAATCATTTTCCTCGCGAGTAATTTTCAAATATTGCAAAAGTACTGTTGATTTTTTCAAGGGGACCAAGCATATGAACAGTTTCTTGTTTTTATAGACATTTTTATATTTCCTCCTACTTTATTCATCTTTTTATGTCTAAAGCATGATTTTTGTTGGTGTATATGTGTGTGGGGAGACTTAAAATTATATGTCGTAAGTTGTCACAAATTTGACTGGTTTTGTTTTTCAACAGCAAATTAAAAAAAAATCATACAAAATCATCATTTTAAAAAATATCACTAGAGCCGAAGGTTTATTTAATATTATAGAATGAATCCAAGCACAAAATATTTTGATAATGTAGTACCAGAGATGGTGTATGTAATGCAAAATCAGCCAAATTTTTTTCTCAACCATTCGAAATATATTTTTATTTGCTGCTAAATATGATGCAGCACCCACACACTTTCTCTTCCTATCAAATAAAGACAAAAGAGCTTCATTAAATGCTCTTTAGGTGACTTTGACCGCTCATTCTGAGATTGCTTTAGTTCCTATCATTTTATTTTAAAAAATTGTTTCCACAATTATAGTCTTCTTTCGCTTTTGTTTTTATGATTTCTGTTGATTTAACATTTAAACTTTTAACCTTTTTATTTTTTTGAAGACCCTAATATTTGTAGCGGTGGCTTCAGTATTGTGGGCAATACATGCTATTGGAAGAGTGACTGGGACTCAACCTGGCCGGAAGCGAAAGATCATTGCGAGCAGTTGGATGCTAAGCTCTTCAGCAGCTATTATAATTATGGCTATGACTTATACGGTAAGGAAAAAAAGTTCTCCTGCGTTTTACCTGTTCCAGGGCAATCCATGATCCTGTATACTATATACTATGTAACCCACTTTAGATGATGAACTTTAATGATATATAAATTAAGCTGCTTACCATTTTCGTTCTTGAACAATACCTAGGTCTTTCCTAGCAATAAATTTTACAAAATGCATAAAGAATAACAAAATTAAATGAAAAATGAATTGGGTACATAAAGTTGTAACCAAAGAAGCTGTAAACATTAATCTGAGACTAGGATTGTTATTAAATAGATTGAGTCAAGCTCCTTGCCTATGTTCAAGGAAAGAAAAAAAAGATGATAGAACTGGTGAGAAATATTAAGATATTTATAGCTTGTTTAAGTCTTGCTTAAGATAAGTAAAATATCAGTCTTGTGTTTTCCTATGTTGACTCCAATGCCCACATTACAAGCAGTAGCATATGTGGCTATAAATATTTCTTGATTTTGTGGCTGATAAAGGTGTAAAGCCGAAAGCTTACATGCTTTGTTTTGTGTAGCACATTTTGGAGCTGCACTCGTCCAATTTGGGTTTTTTTTTTACTGCCCTTGCAACTAGTGGTAGTTGTAGTAGCAGCAGCAGCAGCAGCAGCAGCAGTAGCAGTAGCAGTAGCAGTAATAGTAGTAGTAGAGGTTAATAGCAGGACTAGGATAAGTTATCATTGTAGTAGCAGCAGAAATCCAAAGAAAACAGATGAAGAAATAAAAGTACAATGCTGATTAAATGTTTAAATTAATCATCAGGACTGTCTTTATTAGTTTATTGTTTTTGCATATATTTTTTTTCACAGAAATAATTCACCATGACATATTCTGGATAGGAATGAGTCGGACCAGTGACAATGTCACCTTTCAGTGGATTGATGGGAAGGTTTATAATGTAAGATTTGTTTGCCAGGTTTCTCACAATTTCATCTTTATAGGTACTTATCTTGTTTCCACAAGTTTTTTTTACAGAGATTTGGCCTGTAAGTGAGATGCAACTCAGTTTTCAAATGCTACGCTAGCTTCCTGGTGGTAATTGACTGGATTGAAATATTTAATCATAATGAGAGGAAAAATTGTAGTCTTAGTTGATTAACATTTGTGTTTGTAACTGGCCTACCCCTTGAAAGTTTTCTTCATGTTTAGGGAATTTGAAAACACTTCTCACATCATCTTATCATAAGCAACAGGAAAAATAGTTTTGTCCAATTTCAAATAGATCAGGATTTTTTTTCTTTCTTTGGTACTGAGGTGGATGCTTTCCTCTATTTCTTTTAGAAACGTTGAGAGGTTGTTTATCTTCTCGAAACCGATAATGATCATAATATAAAAGCATGTGCCATGAATTTAAAAATTGAAGAGAATTCAAGTCATTCCTTACTTATCTCTCTTAATTCTCAAGTGGAAGCAGCTGATTTTGTTCTTTCCACACCTGTTACAAGATCCTTCTAAAGTCTAGTTTTGTACAACTATATAGATAGAAAAATTTCTAAAGGTGCTCTGCGGCTGTACCCATTTATTTGTAACCACATAAAAATGAGTATTTAAAAGGATCTTTAAATAGATTAGAATTTTACAAAATAGGAGAACTGTTCTGTTCTTATACCATTTTTGGGCAGCGGAAATTAATACTAAGTCTTGTTTTAAGCTCACTGTGGTTCATGTGTCCTTTTTGTCCTCTGCACCTTAAACTTTGTTTGATAATGTAATAACTTGGGTCTTAATTAACAACTCTGTACTCTCTAGGTCTTCACAATCCTCTCTTTTAAATTTTTGTTCTCACACTTCCTAAGTCCTTTAAGAGCTTTCTTATGTCTATTGAACACTGTCTTTTTTCTAGTCTCAAGACTTCTGTTCCATATAATAGCTCCAAGGTAGTTATGGTACTCCCTAACTTGCACACAAAATATTTTATGCCTACATTTACAAATGACAAACTAAAGATCAGCTGTTTATTCCATAAATGAATTTTTTTTGGCTTCTTTTTTCTTTCATAACCTGTAAAAAGGTTAAAGGAAATTTGAGTTTCATGGCTAATATGCTTGTGCCAAAGTCTTTTAACATTTTTTGCTCATAGGCCTGTGATAAATCTGCTTTAGTTTCATCATTATAGGACGTCCATTTTCAATGTTGTTGATTTGAATTTCTTATTTGCACTTTGTAGAATTGATAATTATTTTGCTGAGGGGAAGAAAAAAAAACCCAACTATTTTCTACTTTTTCTCTTCCTCTCTCTGACTCTCTCTTTATTTTCTGATTCTGCCTTCTTTGCTCTTTACTTTTTCCTCTCTTATGCCTCTTTGGTATCATTGTTTGAGGAAATTACAATCTGCCAACTCATCATTTCAACTATGTAAGAATCTAAGAGAGATTTAAGGGATTTGAAACAATTTAGAACTTTTTCTTTGAATAATCAAATTTAAATCAAACTTCTTCCTTTGAAGTATAACAACAGCATCAGTTACCAAGTATAATAGTGTTCAGATTGATTGATCTAAAGATTGACGATTGTGCTCATTGTTTGCTTTCTGAAGCCCGTCTATAAAAGATGGTTTATGGTTAGCTTTCTGAGGCCTGTCTATAAAAGATGGTTTATTGTTTGCTTTCTGAGGCCTGTCTATAAAAAATGGTTTATGGTTAGCTTTCTGAAGCCTGTCTATAAAAGATGGTTTATGGTTAGCTTTCTGAGGCCTGTCTATAAAAGATGGTTTATGGTTAGCTTTCTGAAGCCTGTCTATAAAAGATGGTTTATTGTTTGCTTTCTGAGGCCTGTCTATAAAAGATGGTTTATGGTTAGCTTTCTGAAGCCTGTCTATAAAAGATGGTTTATGGTTAGCTTTCTGAGGCCTGTCTATAAAAGATGGTTTATGGTTAGCTTTCTGAAGCCTGTCTATAAAAGATGGTTTATTGTTTGCTTTCTGAGGCCTGTCTATAAAAGATGGTTTATGGTTAGCTTTCTGAGGCCTGTTTATAAAAGATGGTTTATTGTTTGTTTTCTGAAGCCTGTCTATAAAAGATGGTTTATTGTTTGCTTTCTGAGGCCTGTCTATAAAAGATGGTTTAATGTTAGCTTTCTGAAGCCTGTTTATAAAAGATGGTTTATGGTTAGCTTTCTGAGGCCTGTCTATAAAAGATGGTTTATTGTTTGCTTTCTGAAGCCTGTTTATAAAAGATGGTTTATGGTTAGCTTTCTGAAGCCTGTCTATTAAAGATGGTTTATGGTTAGCTTTCTGAAGCCTGTCTATAAAAGATGGTTTATGGTTAGCTTTCTGAGGCCTGTTTATAAAAGATGGTTTATGGTTAGCTTTCTGAGGCCTGACTATAAAAGATGGTTTATTGTTTGCTTTCTGAAGCCTGTCTGTAAAAGATGGTTTATGGTTAGCTTTCTGAAGCCTGTTTATAAAAGACGTTTTCGGAATGTTTGAAGTATGTGCATCAAAATAGCCCCAACCTGGATCTGCAGGTCTGATATGACCAGCAGCAAAACGTTTCTCTTTATGGTACCCTCCAAACTTACTCAGGATAGCAAGGCGCACACTTGCACTATAAGTTTAGATCTGATGAACATTATGTCATAGTGCTGCACTAATTATTATTGCCTAAGTGATACTAAGGCAAAATGCGAACTGATAAATGGGCATATAACCCTTATACCCCTGCACAAAGTGTTACTAAAAATTTTTCAAAGGTGCCAATAAAAAGGCTTAAAAATTTAAATAGAAACCTTTATGGTTATTTTGCTTAAATCAAATACTGACTTAGGTAAAACATATTCTGTACATAATGTAGAGAAGAAATACCAAATTTCATGAAGCATAAATTTCTCGTGTCATAAATAGCAGAATACAGTTTGCCAAAGTCTTCACCAAATTGCCTAGGTCATACTTTCTTGGAGCACACATTGGCTAAGTCATTTTTATTCCATAATTTGAAAAAGAAAATAGGCAAAACTTATATTGTCATCTTACAATTTACATCATATTAAAACTGGGCGTCTATTTTTAAAACTATCAAAGTTCATTTGATAACATGGGAATGCTTTTCTAAATTTTCTCAATTTGGACAAAAATGATGTACACAATGTGGGCAGCAGCCTGACAATTATCCTATTGTTTGTTTTGTTAAACTACTTTTGCTGATAACAAAACAGAGGGACTGAGGCCTTATAAAAAAATGCATTTTGAACTATGAAAAACATTCAAACTTAACTTCTCTCTCTTTTGAAGGGTCCTGTCAGTGAAAATCCATCACAGTTCAGCTCTATGAACAGCAACTACAAAAAAGGAAACTGCGTTTTTGTTTCTGAATCAGATAGTCTAGATCTGTATGCTGCGGATTGTGATCAATATGTGCGTTTTATATGTCAGAAAGATCAAGGTAAGTAATGTAATACTTTCCTCTATTGATAAATTGATGTAGTTATTCATTCCAATCTTATTTACATAAGAATCTATGCCCACTTTTTTTCATATTTAAAAACGATTTGAAATATGTATATGGCTTGCCAGTTAGAGTTCATTTAAGAAAGAAGATGTGTTTTGGAGATGACACTTTTCTGAGAAGGAAAGAAAATTGAAAATCAAAGACAAACATTCAATATTGAAGAGAAAACGTTGTGGCCCCTGTCTTTTTATACAATTTTTGGTTAGACAACACAAAGTATGTGATGAAAGTAAGTCAGGAGCAACGAGTGAAAAACACATTTTTAAATCTGCTTTTTCAACAATGGGAGTGCCAGTTGAGAGAGAGAGATAAAAGTAAAAGGGACGGAATGGGAGAGAGAGACAGACAGACAGACAGACAGACAGCGAGAGAGAGAGAGAGAGAGAGAGAGAGAGAGAGAGAGAGAGAGAGAGAGAGAGACAGACAGACAGACAGACAGACAGACAGACAGACAGACAGACAGACAGACAGAGAGAGAGAGAGAGATAGAGATAGAGAGAGATTGGAACAGAGAGAATGACAGAGGGAGAGAGTCTTTAATGCGAAACATTAATGTGGTGTGAACAACTTTAAAATAAAATGACATGATACACTTTATGTAATTCTGTTTCGTCAGGAGAACTCTGTCAGATTTTTTGGGCTTTGTTGGAAGATCCTAACCTGATAGAACTTGAACATTTATTAAACCATTAAAATTTTATTTTGAATTCTAATTTCTTCGGAAAATATGGACTTGCAGTACAACAACAATGTGATTTGGAATTGTGCTACCTGGTTAGAAGTCATTAGCTCTGCTTTAAGTTTTTTGGACAATGTCAAATTGAGAAATGATCAAAGGTATCAAAATTAAAGTCAGAAAAAAGATTACACAAAAAGCATAGTGAGAAAACATTTACAACATAGTAGCAGTGCAGTGATAGTTGAAATGTTTCTGACTGTTGAAAAGAACTTGTGACCTCTAAGTAATGGCATCCTTTATATTATCAATTCTACTTCTTTGTTGAATATTCAATACTATGAAAGTGGCAGTCTTACTTTTAACATAAAAATAATCGCACTCTATATGGTTTGGTTTTCTTCAATCTCACCAGATTTGAATGCCGCACCACCAAAAGCAACTGATGGTAATCCTCTTCTTTTATTTGTTTCTCCTACTGCTGTTTCTACTATTTTTTCGTCCCTTTTACTCATTTTCTTTTCTCCTCCTCCTTCTCCTCTCCTTCTTCGTTTTCCTCATCTTCTTCCTCTTTTTCTTCTTCGTCTTTGTCTTCTTTTTATATTCGTTTTTGTGTTTCTTTTCCACTGCACTTTTTTTTTGGTGTTCTTGATACCTTTTTTATTTGTTTTGATCTTTTTTTTCGCCTCTTATCTGAGTAACTCTCTCACTAATTTTTTTTTCTTTTGATGCAACTGGTAAAGCTGTTTTTAACTTTGGAACTGTTAAACAACATGTGAAGTTCCACTTTTCATGATCTTTAGAATTTTATATCAAATTGATTGTGTCTCGGAGTAGTGAACAAGAGCTCTCTTTTTATTTATCTAGACTTGCCTTTGTATGAATAGATATAAGACAACGTTTTCTCCCCACCAGCCCCTGTGATCAGCCAGGGTGATTGTGGGAATGGATGGGAGGAGCGAGAGGGAACAAACACGTGTTACTCTTTCATCGATAATGAAAGTCACACTAGACTTGAAGGTGAAGATGAGTGCTCTGCTATAGGAGGTCATCTAGCTTCTATCTCAGACATGGATGAGGAGATATACCTGCAGGGTAGGATGGTTTTGAATCTACATGCCAACTCAGTTTAGAAATAAGCTTTGGTCTGAAAAATTAGAAGCATTTTACCTTTCCTGAGGGGATTTTGAATAAAACTTTGTATAACATATGAAAAATAATTTTCATTTATTAATCTTTTTAATGTACTTCAATATTTAAAGAGGAATGATGTCAAGGAAGTTGTGATTGCTAAATTTGTCTGTTTTTAACCTACCTAAATTGTTAATATGAATGAGCAGGCCTATATACCTTGGTACCCCACTCTACAATGTAAAGCAAAGATGACAGAGTATTACAAAATTACCTGTATGGAACTTTTGATTATGTCGCATTTGAACATTACGGTTGCTCAGCATCCACATGTGAGGAAACTCTACCTTCTGTGACGTGCATATATGTGAGGAATGAGGCTCCTAGCTGTGGCCTTCAGTATTACGCTTTCACTAGAAAGCCTATTTGAAACTCCATTCTCTAATAAATGCCTTCTAATTTACTCAGCAGACTTTGTATCTTTACTAAGAATATCAACCAATGAAAAGGTGGAACTTTCTCACGCTCTGAACCTAATGGAAAGAGATTCAGAGCCCATGAAGTCTGACGAACAAATAGTAATTTAGGCATGTGTTTTTGTACCATGTTATGAGATGGGCACTTGAAGTTACTAACACATGGGAAACCTGTTTCTTTTCTCGGTGGTTGATATTACAATTGAAGAGCAAATAAAAGAATTAGACAGCGGTGATTGCACCATATGGCCCTTCTCTTTCCCATTACTTATCCCCACCTGAACCCGATACTGCATTCTCTATGCAGAGGTCTGGCAAAGAGTAGGAATGACCATTGCCCCCAGAATCATGTGGATTACAACTAGTTGTGGTTTTAGATGTAAAGTGACTGGTCAATTTTTGTAATGTCATTAGACATAACCAATCTAGTCACAGTTCAGTCACAGCCTCTTATTATTGTGAAGCCAAGTAAGAAAGGAAAGGGTTCAAATATTGTAAAAAAAAAAAAAAAAGGCATGATTTGAGAGCATGATGTGTGCGTAAGACTGAATTAGGCTCTAAAGTTTGCTGGCTTTGATCAAAGGATCTGCTGAGCTTGTAAATTAAAAATACCATTTCCAATCCACCTCTCATTGAAAACTTATTTTCTAAAAGCGTATCTCTATCACTTTTCCTTTCCTAATCTCATCAAAACCATGACACACAAATTAAAAAAAAAAAATGCCAAGATTGTAAAAATAAATTTAACTTACAATTTGTTTTATCAATAAAAGCCTATCTAAAGATTTTGTTGTAAATTGAGGCACACACAGTACAAACATAGATATTCTGCTCCGTCTCCCACCCAATCTAGAAGCTAGCTGGCCATGACAGGAGAACAGATTTCCTCTCTACCTGTACGTTATCCTGACAGCAGGATGGACTTTAACATTACATATTAAACTATTTTGTTTCTTATGTGGCAGTATTTTTTCTACTGGGTCACATGATATTTTGATCTTGCCTCCTTGCCATGACAGTATAAACCTGTTGCTCTCACCTTTTCCTTCTTGGGTGAACTGGTTGCCCAGCCAGCTGTAATCTGTTCTCATAGACATTCTTGCTCTCGAGAGGCTAAAAACTATGCATTGTTTACAATCAGTATCTATGAGTTGATAGAAATTCTCGAGGTCTTATAAAGTCTTCTTCTTGTAAATTTTTTGTATGTATTTTAACTGAAAGGTTACCTACATTGGCATCAATTCTCACTGAAAAAAGACCACCTGTAGAAGCATAAATGGCTGATATTGATTTTATTTCTTAAAGTGTATAAGATGCTAAAGATATTTCTCAAAGGATAAGAAGCAGATAATGAACCAGACGTTCTCTATGATTGTCTATTCAACCAATTTTTTTTGCAGGCCGTTTAGTGTACATGAAAAATTCAGAATTCTGGATTGGTGCCGAGAGGAGAATCAGGAGTGTTTTAGAGGGATGGAGGTGGGCAGATGACTCCCCATTTGGTTACATAAACTGGGAAGCAGGTAAAATCTGACAATGTTTCAATGTAAAGGATTAGAAAGGCCTACATGGTTAATCTTGTTTGGTCTCAGAGTTTATAAATGTTTAACTAGGGATTAACAAGTGCAAGAATTACAAAACCATAGAACAAACAAACAATAAAAGCAAAAAAAAACCCAACTCAACCTCACCAAATAATAGAGATATTGCAGAGACATTTTCCTCCTGCACATCTTAGCTAAAGAAAGTGAAAAAGGTTATCTTATATAAACTTTAGTTATACATAAAATAGAAAAGGAATAAGTGAACATGCTGAAGAGTAAGAATCCTGCAGGATTCTAATGAATTTTTCACATTTTTTTCTGTCTGTCCAAGGAGAACCAAGGGATGGCAATCTACAAACCTATGCAATATTGCACAAGAGTACTATGAAGTGGACCAGCGCACTTCAGACTGAATATGCAGCAGTCATATGTGAAAAACAACGTGAGTTAAATCATTTATGGGTGGTTGGTTCTTTTACTCGAATTGCTGAAGTCAGGCTTTTCTCCTCTTCTATGTTTGTATATGTTTTTTAGTGGTTTTGATTTGTGATTACCTCCTCATTGTGTGTGGTTTTGTTAGAGGTGTGTTTTTGACATGGCTGTTAAAGAGCGGCATTTTAGTTTGCCTGCGGCACCCATGAAGCAGTCTGTAACCCAACCAGGTCATGAGGTCAACCACCCAGGCGGAACAGGGATTCCCCTTTTCTCGCAACTCTAGTTATTAGATCTAATTTTCACACTAAAACAATGAAAAATTTAAGCTCATACATGAAAGTAAGAACTGCAAATATCATATAATTTGTTAAATCTATATTTAAACGATACGAACATATATTTTTTCCCTTCTTTTTATTTAATTGATGGAGTTATTGAGCATTTTAACAAGTACATGAGCCTGTAATAAACTTTATCGCATGACAGGTGGTGACGTTTTTTACAGCACATTACCAAAAAGTGAAACGGTTTTTGTGCATCAAATTTTTACAGCATTTGTTAAAGTTAACACCCACCAAAGGGCATTAGTGAAGAGTTTTCCGTTTTCAAGTAATGCAGGTTTGATTTGTCATATTTCACTTCTTACAGCTCTGGCACAGTGTTTTAATATAAAATAATAAATCTAAATAACCATAGAACATAATAGTTAATCTGTAGAGCGTCAATATATACGAGAGGGACTTGATCTTAACAATTAACAAAGTTATAAATACGCACTAAGAAGAAAATGAAACTTATGTAGAATTGCACATATATTTGCATTGTCTCACTTTACAGGTAAGTCATACGTTTACTTTGCCTTACATTTTTCAATTGGCGGGGCGTGTGCTAAGAGCTCTGTCTGCCTGTAATATTCTCAAACTTCTATAACTTCCCTCAAACCTATGATGCTTAAGTGCTTTGAGTTTATTTACGTTAGAATATTAATACCATAACTGTAAAAAATTGTTTTATTTTTTGGTTACCGGAAATGACTGTGCACACAAAAAGTTAGTAACGAGCCATTGATAAGTCCATACAGTTAGAGAAACTTTTGATTCTGTTTCCTCTGTTTGCTTGTTAACGATCTATCATCACAAAGGATCTGCAAACTTCATGGAGCTTTTGATTGTGTTTACATTTTCAATGCTGCTCCATAGTGAACAGTTTTGGTTTGAGGCTACTAAGATAGATCCAAAATGCAGAGTGTTATTTACGGGTAGTCCATGCAGACCCGAGCGTGTGAAATTATTTTAAAAAATCATACAAAATCACTGAAAAATTCTTCACACTTGAACCTCATACAAGCTTTTTATATTTATCTTTTAAATATAGGGAAATAATTTTTAAGCGATAAAATTGTTTCACTTTTGAAATATTCTATTAAACTAAGGTGATATGAAAATCATGACTTTTTTCAGTTCTTTCACTAGAAGTATGAAGATTCACCTGCACGATGCAAACACGTATAATTGAGAGAGAAAAAACATAGCATTTTACTAAGGAAAATTTCAGTTTTATTATGAATATATGTTTGAAATACTTGGTGTTAATGAGGCCAGATTTATTGCGATGCAAAAACAAGTAAAAATTTCTAATATGAGATTAAACGGCAGTGCATCGTCATACACGGGCACAGATGGTTGTAGCCTGCCAGGTGATTGATCACCGATCCGCCCACTAACTGTGGGCGTCTGAGGTAGGCCGTGGGAGCAAACTAAGTTACACTTTTTGGTCTGTTTTAACAGCCCTGATGAGTTTCACTCACCTGTGTGTGTGTAAAAGATTTTGTTTTTTTTTTTGTTCCTATGTTTTGTGTGTGTGTGTGTGTGTGTGTGTAAAGGGTTAGGTTTTGTGTTTCCTTCTTCTTTATTTCTGTGGTAGAGATGTGTTTTTTTTTTTCTATCTTCTCTGTATGTTTGTGTGTGTGTGTTTAGAAGCGAGTTTTTTTTTTGGTTTCCCACATCTTTGAGTGTGTGGGTTAAGAGGTGTGGTTTTGCATTCCCTCATCTTTGTGTGTGTTTGTGTTGGAGGCGAGGTTTTGCATTCCCTCATCTTAGTGTTAGGCATGTGGTTTTTTGCTTCCCTAATCTTTGGGTGTGTGTTGTGTGTATGTTGCAGAAGTGGTTTTGTGTTTCCCTCATCTTTGTGTGTGTATATTAGAGGTAGGTTTATATTCCCTGATATGTGTGTGTATGTGTGTATGCTAGACATGTGATTTTGTATTCTTCTTTGTGTAAGAGGTCTAGTTTTGTGTTTCTCTCCTCCTTTGTGTGTGTGTGTGTGTGTTAGAAATGTGGGAGGTTTTTGTTTCCATTTTCTTTTTGTGCGTGTGTTAGAGGTGTGGTGTCTTCTTTGTGTGTATTACAGATGAAGCTTTGTGGTCATTTTCAAGAGGCCAAGAAATAATGATTGACTCAGGATTTTTATTTTTTATCAAATGATTTTGAATAAATAAAGATAAAAAGTTGGATATAATGTCATTGAAGCATATAATAATAGCCATAGAGATTACAGTCTTATATAGACCTCTATAAAGTTTTTTTAATTATTATGGTAACCTCTAGATTGTGAAGGTATTTTTGCAGCATCTCTCTGCATTACACTAAAGGATGTCATCACTGGTATCAAGCAATTTAGGAATATTAGGTGCTAAGCTTCATTTCCTTTGGTCAACCTCAATGTTACATCATGTTTGTGTTTTTTACTCACACAATCAGAGCAAAATTTGCATCAGTCATTAATACTTTTTGAGACACTGGACACCATCTTACAATTAAAGGATGATAAATAAAAAATCGTTTAGAACCAGCATTTAGGCCGTGTTGAGGGAAAGTGACATCATGACTGTTGCTCCCTGGAGGAGGTTTGTGAAACCACATGACAACCAGTCCCTAAAGATGGCTGAGTGCTCTGGAGGTCTCATATTGCAGATCAGTCTTGCGTTACGCTCAGCCTTGGCTATTTGGCTATTTCTTGCTTTGTTTTATATACCTTGGTCTTCCCATAAATGGTTTTTAAATAGAATAATCTATATCTCAAAATCGGGATTATGAGTTAGATTTGAATAACTGATTAAAGAAAATGTCATTTGAAGAAAGTAAATTCCTCTTTTTCTTTCTCATTCAAAAAGGCTTAAATTGCAATTGCTCCTTTGAAAATTCCCTTGATATCATGTAATTTTCAGAAAAGTTTAAAAAGTGCTTTGTATTAAATATAGATTCCTTGAAATTTGATACTGGCAACATTTAACTCTTTGGGACTGAGGGTCCAACATATATCAGATGTGAGACCTTTTGTGTCCAGATAATTGTAAATAACAGAGCCATACAATTTTTGTTTCTTTAGATTTTCTAAGAAAAAAGACAACATAGTTTTGCCTCCCATTTCATTTCTTTTGCCCGTCATTGATTTAGGGGTCATGATCAAGAATAAACTATTCTATTAAATATTGATAAGATAATTCAATGTAAATTTGTATGCAAACCAAAATATTTTTATGAATATGTCATATACCTTAATCCAAAAACTATCTTTGGAAGAAAAAATTGTAAGAGTGTCTCACAAACAAACATAAAACAATGGAATAGTCTTTGATTTTTGGAATATTTTTTTTCTATCCTTTCACTGGACAATCTCAAGAGAGATAACTGAAATACTGGATTTGAAAAACTTTATTACCTCAAACGATTTTTCTGTTATTCTTTACTGACGGTTTATAGAAAAAAAATACATTTTTTTCTGACTGTGATTCCTTGTAAGACCTTTATAATAATTTTGTTTTTTGTTATTGGTAGTTCAGCATCTTTTTTCTCTACATTATTTCAATGATCAACAATCTGATAGCTACTAAGAAACATCTTTTCAGACACACTCAGCACAGAAGTTTGAAAATAAATATTTTGGTCCACACTATTTTAAGGTTGTTATCATTGTGTTCACTATTTCATTGTTAGCTGATTGCTTTAGATTGTCTACCTCATAATTCTCAATTTATTCAGTTAAAGTCAAAATTTTCATCATATAGATATAATGGATAAAAGCATTATAGTATAAACAAACTGCAGCATGAAAATAAATTATATCCTTTTAAAAAAACATTTTAGTGAGCAATCTTTTTCAATGTAAGACTAAGCAATAGAGCCTGTTTGTTTTCACAAATGTAGCAATTATTTTATGTAATTTTCACACTGTCTTTCTTAGTTCACCCAGTTGACTATCATGATTATTCAACCCCAAAACCACAAGGTGAGTCATTTAACATATTATTTTTTATTATGATTATTATTATTTTTTGCTTTATTATTTACTTTCTTTTGTGTCAGTGATAGTTAGATAAATAGATGAATAAAAAAAAGGAAAGGTAAATGAATATTAAGATAGATAGCTACACTAAGTAATAGATAAATAAGTTAGATAATTGATTGACAGATTGAAGGATATCAACAGATTATCTGATTTTATTTTAGAATGCACAATCTAAAGCAGCATTTTTTTTTTAATGTCTTAGAGTTTAAAGAAGAAAATTGTTCATTTGAGTGAATAGCATGTTACTTTATTACAAATTATACTGCCTAATGACTTACTATCCATTTATTCATTGAACATCAATAGAAGTTATCTCTATAACATAGACATAATACTTCATAAAGCTTGATTTCAGTGTTCTGTTCGAAAAGCTTCAGACATATCTTTTAAATGTCACTTCAGATGGTAAATACTATGAATGCGATGAAGGCTGGTATGGTTTTGAGAACAGTTGCTACTTGTGGAGCAGAGAAAAGAAAACCTGGGAAGAAGCACAAACTGAATGTCAACTAAATGGTGCTGATCTTGCCAGCGTGCGGAATGAGGAGGAAAACAACTGGATATGGTCCTATTTGCAAAACTGTATGCTATTAGTAGTAGTAGTAGTAGTAGTAGTAGTAGTAGTAGTAGTAGTAGTAGTAGTAGTAGTAGTGGTAGTGGTAGTGGTAGTGGTAGTGGTAGTGGTAGTGGCAGTGGCAGTGGTAGTGGTAGTGGCAGCGGCAGCAGCAGCGGCAGCAGCAGCAGCAGCAGCAGCAGCAGCAGTAGTAGTAGTAATACTAGTACTAGTAGTAGCAGTAGTAGTAGCAGTAGTAGTAGTAGTAGTAGTAGTAGTAGTAGTAGTAGTGGTGGTGGTGGTGGTGGTGGTAGTAGTAGTAGTAGTAATAGTAGTAGTAGTAGTAGTTGTAGTAGTAGTAGTAGTAATACTAGTACTAGTAGTAGCAGTAGTAGTAGTAGTAGTAGTAGTAGTAGTAGTAGTAGTAGTAGTAGTAGTAGTAGTAGTAGTAGTGGTAGCAGCAGCAGCAGCAAAGCATAGTTTTAAAAAAAAAATAAGAAGGTGCAGCTCCAAATTTTACAAAACAAAACAAAAACAAGAACAAGAAATAACACAAGGATATTCACATATAAATGTTAAATGCAAACTATAAAAGGGCAAAAATAAATTAAGGGCTTATATATCTACCAAGAAAAGCAAACCATGCAATAATATACACTGAAAAAATATAACAAATACGCAAAAAAAATGTCCTGGAAAAAATTGGATATAATTATTACAATAATAATGATAATGATGATGAAAAATGATAATTATGATTGTAATGATGATATTAATGATTATAATAATAAAAAGAAAATTCCTCAAGATTATGAGTGCTCTATTCTGTAGAATTATTTACACCTTTATTGAAGAGGAAAACATTTGCATTTTCCCATGTTTTTTGTTTCTGTTTTTTTATATTCAGTTTATGTATCTTTAAATCCACAGCCTGTGAAGAAAATGATCCCAAGTGTAAAGACTTTGACGACAACTCTCCCTGTACTTCTCCGGATGATCTCCTACTCTACAGCAACCTATGTCCAAAAAGCTGTGGCGTCTGTGATGGCAGCTGCCACAATACTTGGACCGACACAGATGATTGTGAATTTTGGGCTGGCATTGGAGAATGCAAGATTAATCCAAATTTCATGTGGCAACAGTGTAGGCTTAGTTGTGGCTGTGATCAAGGTGAGTAAGGAATATATGGCCAACACTGAACTCAGATTAGATTGACACGGGTTCTTTTTTGTTCTTTTGGGTAATTTATGACATTCTTTTTGTTTTCACCATTGTTTCTTGTTAAGTCAAATCTGCTCTCTCTCTCTCTCTCTCTCTCTCTCTCTCTCTCTCTCTCTCTCTCTCTCTCTCTCTCTCTCTCTCTCTCTCTCTCTCTCTCTCTCTCTCTCTCTCTCTCTCTCTCTCTCACTCTCTCTCTCTCTCTCTCTCTCTCTCTCTCTCAATCTCTCTCTCTCTCTCTCTCTCTCTCTCTCTCTCTCTCTCTCTCTCTCTCTCTGTCTTTCTCTCTCTCTCATTTTGTTTCTTTTTATTTCTCTCTGTATCTCTCTTTTTTTCATCAGTCTATGTTTTTATAAATCTTTCCATCTCTCACCCTCTCTTTGAATGAGGTTAAACAAGTCAGTCTAGACATAAAGCAATAAAGCCAGAGTTTTGCAATTTGGCACACTTGCTTTTCGTTTTCTATGTAGTCACCACACAGAACTACACATTTCTCCCACTTCTTTTTGACCTTCAAAAGTCCTTGAAAGTAAAAGGCCCTAGAAAGGCCCCTAACCAGTCTTCGGCGGCTTGAATGGAGTCTTTTTTTAATCCTGGAATCAGCATCCTTTGAAGTTTTTATGAGATTAGGTAATAGAAAAAAGTCTGAGAAGACTGGCACTGAGTGTGCCAGGATTTCAAAGCCGCACAGTTCTACTTGTTGCACCCTGTGTGCACGGCCATTGTCATGCTGTAGGAGAACCCCGTTACTGAGTTTTCCACACCTTTTTCTCTTTTTCTCACCCATTTGGACAGCAATTTTTTTTTATAATGCCAAGTCCTAGGATCCTCACTTTTTATAATATGAAATAGTCTATTTCTGCACTTTGTGTAGAATTTATGATTTTGCTAATTCTTTGTCAGCATAATAATTAACACTGTTCACAGCCATGTTATAGAAATATTAGTTAACTGGGTGGTTTCAACAAACACTTTATGGAAGATAGTGTAAGAAACAATCTTGATACAGTGTTTTAATTATTCCTTTATAAACCAGACTCACCTAGACCTACCTAGATTCACAAAGTGTTTTGCTGCCTAGATAAACGTCTTGAACGCTGTCCAACTTATTGAAAACTGCTTCACAAATTTTTTGTGTGTCTTGAGTTTGCATACTTCTGAGCATATGTAGTAGCATGAACGCTTCAAAAAAATTTTAATATGTGCTTCATTCGCTTGCAAAAATTTTAAGCAGTTCTTGGCATAACTTGTCTCACTGAAAACATTGAAGTCGTCTTCTTTATGTCTCTGGCCTATTGCAGGCAGCAATGACCATGGTCCTTCTGGCCACTCAATCCTCAGTCAAGGGGACAAATTCGTTGTTAAATATTCATTTATTTTATTGAGAATGCATTGAGGTCATCAGTACATGATGTTCTTTGTCTTCCCTTTAGCTCGGCTATTAGCATACTTCAAAAATTCTAGTTTGCTTCTTCTGATTTTTTCATCCCCCTGAGCTCCTGAAAATTGTATACAACACATCCTCATTGGTAGGTCTGTCTGTCCAGGATATTCTGATCAAATTGTGGACCACATTTCCATAGTTTCCAATTTTTTCTTCATTGTGTTTGAGATAATTCCAGCATTCACAGCCATACAGTGGTGGTCATACATAGGATTTCAACATTTTCATTTTTGTTTTCAGAGAAATGTTTCTTCTTTAGGATGGGGCTCATCGAATTAAATATGTTATTTGATATGGCTAGGTGTTTCATAATTTTAGAATCCCATTTTGCATCAGTTGTAATCATAAACCTGAGATAATTATATTGAATTGCTGCATTTTCTTTGGGATAAATTACTGGCACATTAATTTTTTTATTTTTTTTTTTCATAGCCGATTTTTATGCTGTTTTTATTTTTTTACTTGGAAGTTATTTCATTGAAAATTTATTTTCTTTCATGAAATCCAAAATTGGTATATTTAACTTTTTATTGGTGAATTATATTTACAATTATATTTTTCCCTATAACCTTGTTTGGGCTTTTACATTCTTATCCAATCATGTTATACTTACCTTGCATATGACTCTGAAAAACCTAGGGGACATAAAGCATTTTAGAACAGATTCCCTTCCTTTTCCATGGATATTATGGTTTGCTAATTACACCTTAGCAATCTGTTTCCACAAAATTGACTTGTGATAAAGTTTTTTTCAAATATTTCAGAGGATATGTACTTCTCTTGATCTTGTTTCACCTATCAATTTTCTAAATTTATCCTGTTTTTGAAATGTATAATTATGGGAAATCTCTCATCATTTTTGAGTTTGGGTAGAAGTTTGGAAAAATGGTAACAATACCAAAACAACTAACTGTGTTCTTAGGTGAGCTAAATTTTTTTTTCTTATTTTTGCTGCAGAGCTAACGAATGGATATTGGATTGGATTAAATAGTGAACGCATCTGGAATACTTATGAGTGGTCAGATGATTCAAAGTTGACTTTTACAAACTGGAATCAATTTGAACCCACTAACTTTGAAGGAGGAGTTGAGAACTGTGTCCTTATATATACAGAGGTAAGTCAGTTTTAGCTTTTTGTTGAAAGGACCATAACACCTATTTTTTTTAAAGGAGGAGTCGAGAACTGTGTCCTTATATATACAGAGGTAAGTCAGTTTTAGCTTTTTGTTGGAAGGACCATAACACCTATTTTGTTTAAAAATAAATAAATAAATAAATTGCACTTACAGCTTAACATGTAGAATACGTTTTATTGTTGCTTTTTCTTAACAACTTTTAGTAACTAGTTGTAAATAATATGGTTTGTTGCTTTTGATAGCTAAGAATACAGATTTAATCATTTGATCGAGGCAGCTCTGAATGGAATGTGCTGAATGCGTTTTGAGTTTAGGTTTTACTTGGCACAATATTTGTTACAGCTCAGAGGTGGCTAGGCTTATTGTTCTTATCTCAGATTGTTTAGATGAACTGGGAACATCAAACTTTTTCTCTCTTTTTACTTGTATGGCAAAGTGAAGGGGAGAGATGTATCCACAGATTTAGATTTAGCTCCCAACATGCTTTGTCTAGCACATAGTCCACATATGTTAGATTTTTTATACTCTTCAGTCATAATATTTCTATCAAGGCATATTTCTTATCATTGAAATTGTAAAATTGTATAACTATACCTAGTCCATTATTTGAAACAGCACAAACACAATATTCATTTTTTGAGTGAACTTTTTTCTCTTTTCTATGCAGAGCTGATGACTAGATCTAATTTAAAATTTGCCTAAATTTCTTGATTTTGAATTTATTAATCTAGCTTAACCTCAGAATTGTGTTATGTCAGCAGCACGAGAAACTTGTCACATTACCCTTAAATCGTGTCTTTATTAGTTCTAGTACGAGATATATTCTTTTTGACTTTTAGACATATAAGATATCATGTCCGTTGCTTCTTTTATATTCATCACTTTGTGAACCAAACCAAAAAAAACAGTTGTTAACTGGTGAATCAAATGTGACTGGGTACACATGCCTGTTGTCACATTTTATTCATCTTAAGATGGACATAACAGAATCGTTTCTAAGCAGCTTAATATCAACGGTGTTACTTTTCTAGGACTATAATATTTATAGGTTTAAAAATAATCACCATTTTTGCTTCTACACCTTCCTTGGCAAAGAGTAAGGGCAATTAACTTGTTTTTGCTTGGTTTTTTTTCCTTCTGTATAACCACTTATAAATTTTGGCAGGAATTGTGTTATATTTATGAGCATACTTCTGCATTTGATATGGCTTGACCTGTCTTTGCATATTTTTTCGAGGAGTGTTAGTAGTTCTGGGGTTTGAACATCTGTCCTATTGTTGGAAAAGCCCCATACCAATGATGGGTGGGTTTGAAGGCTCATTTTTGTTTTTAAATAAATGAATACTCCCCTTAAAAAATATACTTTTTTCAAGGGGAGTAATAAGTAAAAACTTGTTTTTTTAATTCATACCTCCTTTCTAAATGGAAAATTGCAAACTCTGCTCTCACACTATTGTGCTAAGCTTTTAATCAAATATTCTGTGCAGTTTGAAGTCATTTTGTCCAAAAATTTGAGAGCCTTAGGGTTTTAAAATATATTCCAAAATACCAACTTGGCGGCTGTTGCCCTAGCAACCAGCAAACAAATCTTTACTTGCTAACTATTTTTCTTCTAATTTCGAACTAGGCTTCAAGCTGATACAAGTATAATTTTCCAAAGTCTAATTTTGTAGAATTTGGTCTTTAACTCTACTTCCCCCCCTTAAAACAAACAGGCATTCTTTTTCTGTGTTATTTGGTACAGAAAGGACATTGGGCTGACGAAGCATGCAGCCAAAAAACTTCTGGATTTGTATGTAAAAAACCCAAAACCTTTCATGATGACCAAATACAGGATCCGGGATCTACTGGATGTCCAGCTGTGAGTTTCTACGTGTTTGTAAGATTTTTGGAATATTTGATTTACAATATGATTGTCGTGATAAGTAGTAAGGGTGTTGATTATAAAGTTTCTGCATTTGTTGTATTGTAAAGTAACAGAGACTTTATCTTTTTAAATTATGTCTTGTTCATTGTCGATTCATTTTAGCCATGCATTTCATTTGTCTAGCTAAATTTTAATTCTGTCTCCCAATCTATCTATCTACTTATCTATTCATCTATTGATCAGTCTACTTATCTATCCATCTATCTTCCTATTTATCCATCTATCAATGAGTCTATCTTCTTATAGATCTCACTATTTATTGATCCATCAGATAATCAAGCAAATAAACCTATCTATCTCTTAATTTTAAAAAAATCATAATGTTGATTTCAAGAGCATCCACTCAAAAAAAAAAAAACTCATCTCAGAATGTTTTTCAGTTTAAAATCTCATTGCCAAATAATATGACATTGAATTTGAATTACATTATTTCATAACACTTAATACAATCACAAATAGCATACATGTATACAAGAAAATGGTTAAACATTTACTAAGCTAAGTGGTGGAACAGATGGGTTTTTAAGAAGCTTTGTAAAAGTTTCTTCTACATTTGTGTCTTTCAGTTGCTATGGTAGGATGTTCCAAATTTTCAGTGCAGAAAAACGGAAAGTTGTTTCGCCATAGAGGATCAAAGTTTATACTTGATTTTACTGTTAAACAGTGAATATGTTCAAAGAGAGATGTTAGATGATCCTACTTACTTTTGCTAAGCAGCTCCATTTTGTCATCTTTCAATCTATACCCTCTCTAATCATCTTTCTGTATACATTTTATCTATCCATTAAACTGACTGTCAATTTTTTGTCAACTCTATACTTGTTTGAATTATATTAATAGTATGGCTAGCAAGTTAACCAATGAAAAAGCAGGCAGCTGGAGCTGCTCTCCAAAGTTTGTGATTTGCTTGTAGATGTAAAATCCACTTGCTAAAGCCAGAGTTACACTGTTCAAAAAAAAAGGAAGAAAATTTTGTTTAATTAATAAAGCTGCTTAATTCCTCTAGCTCTTAGATGGTTTTGAAATAAAGGTCACAGTTATTTTGAGTATTTTTATATACAACCTGATGTTCTCCATTTACAGATCTGACTCAATCGTACCTATGATATGACCGCTTTATCACAACTCATCTCTCCTCTTGCAAAACTAACCTTATCATGTCGTCTATATTATTAACACTTTATGACACAGAAAGTAAAAAAAGACTTGCAACCATCACAAGAGATTATTGAAGAAGAAAGCAGAAAGAAAGGGTTGGATTTGAATAGCAAAAAGATAGAAGTAATGGACCTCAGTCAAAAAATGAGTGTCTACAGATCATCTTTGTCAGCAGGAATAAACCCAAATAAAGGATCAAATCAAGTATTTGGTTACTTTAATTCTCAAGCAATGGATGCAGCAACACTGAAATCATATTAAGATAGGCAAGCGAAAAAGATTTTTCAGGTAATGAAACTGATACTAAAAATAATTACAACTCCATCCTGATTTATGAAATTGAGTCTTGGACAATTTCAAAACAACTAAAAAAGAAACTGGATGCAACAGATATGTTGTGCCTACAGAGAATGCCTAGAATCTCATGGGCTCCAAAGAAATCAAACAAAAAAGTGTCATGTTAAGCTGACACAACAAGATCACATCAACACCAGGTAACCTTTTTTGGCTTTCCGATGAGAAGAGAGAAACTGGAACATCTTTTGACATCTTGTGGAATGATAGAAGGAAAACAAGGAGGAAAAATTTTGGATTGACTAACAAAGCAGCTAAATGTAGGATGAGTGACAGATGTACGCAAAAGTGATGAGGGATTGAGAGGGGTCGAAGGTCATGATTGCCCTTTGCTAAAGAGCAGGGCACCTGATTGATTGATTCTGCATCTCTGTGCTGCTTTTTTACTTTAAAAATCTTGGTGCTTTCCTCTTCCCAACTTTTATTTTTTAGAGGAAACTCAGTCTTTGTAACAGTTCACACCAACTTAATCGTTACTTCTTTATCCTGTATGTCCTTCCACAGGGTTCAGCCGGGCATTTGGACAAGTGCTATTCGATATCACAAGAGAAAAAATCCTGGCCGGATGCAAAACGCGCCTGTGAAAACAACAATAAACAACTGGCTGTTATTCTTGATGCGTATGTGTTTTTTATGTACCATTTTTGTGATGATAAATCTATCATCAAAAAAAAAAAAAAAAAAAAAAAGTAAAAAGTGAAAACTTGAAATATTGAAAAGTGAATAGATCATTATAGATGATAAACAAAGAATCTCAGTATGTCATTATTTAAAAAGATATGATTCCGAACCCACAGAGTATAGCAAATGTTAGAAATAGTGCATCACTCTTTCATACAGAGTACTTCAATGCCCAGAAAAAAGTCACTCATGTCATACTCTGGTCAGTGTGTAAAAATCCTCTCGCAGAGATTCAGTGTGGCAGTGTTAACAGTCTGAGAAACATGTCACATTACACTTAAAGTTTGGTTTCATAAGTTTTTATGTCAGTAATACCAGCTAAACTTATCTCAAGGATTTAGTGTAATTTGTTTTTGTCTTATATTTATTTCAGATCTACAGATGCTTTTATAGAAAGTGAAATAGCAATGCATTTCGGTGCTCTTAAGGCATGGATTGGACTAAATTTTGACAACCACCCTCCCAAATGGATAGACAACACTGATTTACAGTATTCTGCTAATTTTCGCTACAGCGGTAATGATGTTGATCACACATAGCATACCAAATCTATACATGTTAAAGAGGGTCTCACATAATTAATTTGATTTATTTAAATCAGCATTTTTTTTCATTTTGATATTGTCTACAATAAAGTTTTTAAATATTTCTTGGCATGGGCTGTGGTTAGATAAGCCAACAAGTCAGAATTTGTTACTTTAAGATAATGACATTTACAAATTGATATAGATCATCTAATTTTGCTCTTCCCCCCTCTCACCTCTTCCTGTTTAGAGTCTTTACCAGCTAGAACATTGGATGTACTTAGAACATGCATATTGATCTTCCTCTTTCTTTTTTTCAGATTTCATTGAATAGGTTATTACAGAAATGTTCTACTTCATCAATTTAGTTTTTCATGTATCCAGCTAAACCTTTCTTGGAATATTGATGTTTAGCTGAGCAGTTCATGTTTCAGTCAGTAAGATAGATCTCAATTTGTTTGGCCAAAAACTGATAAAATAGAATTCCAAAATAAGAGTATATCTTAGATTAATTAATAAGTGAAAATACTCTCAATGAGACTTTTTTTCTGTTCATATTATATAATCATTGTTTATGTCTCTAGCCTTGACAGGAGGATGTACTGCTGCTGAGTTTTCAGGGATTTGGTCCAAAGCTGCTTGTTCAGACAAAAATTATTATATCTGCCAGTCTCACCGTGATGGCTATGCTACATTACCTCCTACTACAGTTGGTCCTTCTACAGTGGCAGCGGATTGTCAGGGAGGATGGACTGGCTTCAGAGACAAATGCTACAAGGTGAAAATGAGGAAACAAATAGACTTTTGAGCTAAGGACCACAAAAATGGGCACATCCAAGCATACTTTAATTTAGTTAACTGGTAATCTAAGATGCAAAACTAGCTAAGAATTTTACTGCAAAGTGTCGACAGAATTTAAATACTGTAAGATATTTTGTGATCGATTGCGTGTGACCTAAATGAACTGTTTGCTATATAGTAAAGTGAGTGGCGATGCCTGATGGATTCATTAGTCATATTGAATACATACAATGCTCTCTGTATGATAACCTGATTGCTCTCCGCCAGCTATTTAATAATAGTACATTAAAAGTGGATAGTTCACCATATGAATTAATTGCTATTGTACGAAAAAAGAATAGAGCTTCATAGATCTCCTGATTTCTCTCCACTCCTTAGTGAGTGGACTGAAAGCAGACCTCTTAACATATGGGGATTAAATATGAACTGATCACTTTTAAATAGATTAGTTTGACGTCCTGCAAGGACCTGGACTGGGGCTAGGACTGAGGCTAAGCGGCCTGTTGAAATTAATAGAATGTCTGCACTCTGTCTTTTTCTGTCAGAAGCGCCTGCCGTTTTCTGTTAGAATGACATAATGCATACAATTTGCACTGTAACAAAGTGTGTAATCGCTTCTTTTTTTGACTGTAATCAACTAATGTGATTAATATATATAGACAATTATTTGTATATTTTGATTAAATAAGTTAAATTTGCTGGTAAGTGCATGGAAGCATTAGTGTGCTGTTTGCAAATGATATGAACAGAACCTTGTATTTTGTAGTTTGTTTGTTGTTGTTTTTTTCAGGCAATTTACAAGGGAAAAAAGTAATTCTAGACTCATCCAGGCTATTTGATGATTCTTCTAAATCCTCATCTGAACATCACATAGATACAAGCAATAGTGAATGATTTTTCATTAAAATATAAAATTAAGCTTGTAGAGCCACTGATAATGTAAGGGGGTTTTGTATCACATGTTAAAAGATTAAAATTTATTGCTGTGATACTCTTAATGCTGTAACTCCAAATCTATAGAGCAAGTGTTGGCTTTTAAGGCACAACATGTAAGGTGAAAGTTTTTTTTCTTGCAAGACAGGAGTAGAACAGGTCCAATATATCTTCACTTAAAAATTGCTTTTTAGACTGATTAAGATATTAAGACCAAGATTAAGATTAAGATTCAAACCTTCAGATGGTGGCTTCCAACATTGAGAGAATGGTGAACAAAATGTTTGCAAATAATCTTGAGATTGAAAAGACTAAATTCTTAAAAACATCCATGTTCTTGTAACGGACCCACACAATTACAGAGGTAGAAATTATATTTCGCACCTGTCGCGTAAAGACAGAAAATTTAAACTGCAGCTAAAATTTTGCACTAGCTCACATAAGCAAAAAGGACATTTTAGAGGCAAGGCTACAGTGAGAACATGGAATTTTGATCTTTCCAAAACTATGATTTAGATATCAGCTTACATACCACTGCTGGCATCAAAGATCTACATCTAGATTAGATTTTGTTTGTCACATGTCTTGAATGGCTCACTTAAAATGACTTTGCAGCTGAAAATTGATTATACAAGTAATTCAGTATTGGGAGAGTTATAAAGAAATAAATGGACAGTATATCCATAGAATTTTTAAATGTGTAAAACCTGTTAAGTAGAACTTGAAGGGCAAATTTTTCGTAATTTGTATGGGACTTCTGCCCTTTTTTCTGTTACTCTTCAAATAGACAAGGTTTTTTTTTCCAAAATTAGCTTTCTAACTCTATTATCTCTCTGCAGCTCTTTGATGAGGAGAAAGTGTGGGCGCTGGCCAATAATGATTGTATGGGGTATGGAGGCTCATTAGTTACCATCCATGACAAGGAAACAAACGATCTTCTTTTCAAAACCTTTAATGTGTAAGTTCTGTCGGAATGTAAAATATATTTATATCCCTTGTTATGTACCAACATTAATGAACTCTTTATAATAGCAATGGAAAATCAATTAGAGGGAAAGCAAGAAGCACATCGCAAAAATTGACTTAAAGTATCAATTACCTGATGAAGATGATGAAACTATCGGTGACGATGGTAATAATTGCGATAAAAATATTACTCAAGATAACAGTGATTATTGTTACTATTTTGATAATAATGCTGATACTTATAACGATAAGATCATTTACTCAACAGGTTCCATTGACATGTAAACCCATCAAAAAATTCGTAAGCACTCAGTTATTGTTAAATATTTATAATTACATTTTAAACTGGTGGTAAGTTTAGAAATTTGATTTGCTTTTGGTTTGGTCAGGATTATCTTTCTTTTCCTACTTTGTAGAGCCGCTGTCAGCGGCTCTATGGCAAGAGTTACAGAACATAGAACCACTGTGAGCGGCCAAAGTTAAGCAATTTTGCTTTAAAACCAGAGTGAACGAATTGTTTATTTCTAAATATTAAAACTAAATTTAGGTTGAAATCTATATAGATTTAAAACATCAAGATCTAGCTAGGATAGTTTAAAGCATAGAAATATATTTAAATTTTGTTGAAGTTTTTCAAGTATAAAATTTTCTACTCTAGCTCCCAAAGCTCCCAAATTAGAATAAGAAAGGCATAAAACTTTGGTTTTAAGAGTTCTTGAAGAAGTTTCTGGGACACACTTAGAGGTTTGTAGTTAGTGCAACAAAAGTACATTCTCTTTTGTTCTTTATATTCATGGAACAAAAGGAAGGAGCATGAAATCTAATAATTTTTTAAAAATATTTCTGTGTTGCAGGGCCAAATTTAAGAAAGGATCTGGGGTATGGATAGGGCTAGATCAACAGGATCATGGTAGCGGTGAGTATCTATTTTCCGTCACTAAATGAGGGATGCAAATAGCATAATAGCAAGAGTATTGTTATTTCTTTAGAAGTATTCACAATCTTAAAAACTGCACTGGTTGAAAACAAATCAGCTTATGAGTTTCTCTAAAACATCAAGCCAGTCTTCTTGACTGAGGAACCGGAAATGTTCAAAAGAACATAAGCTGAATCAACGCTCAGAAGTGCACAGCTCAGGAATGATGGGGAAAATGCCATTCGTCAACAAAATAACACAAAAGAGGCTTCTCAATGATTTTGATTTTTTGACAGAATTCATAAGATTTCTAAATGTAAAATGCTGTTTGTGAAACTCTATAAAAGTGCTCAATTTTGGTCTGGTTAGGCATACAAAAGATGAAAGTGCCATTTTTCAGTCTGCAAAGCATCAAACCAATGTCCTACAATAACCTCAAGGTAGAGTTTTGAGGTATGAAAAGTAAATTGTCGAAAACATCTAACTCTGCACTTTCCCATTTTTTTTTGTTGATTTGTGAATTTAATGAAGGAAACGAAACAGACGATTTTCTAAATGCTTATGTGTCAAATGTTATGCAATAACTCTAACATATCTTCTTTTTCAAGGTCAAAAAGAAATATTTTTTTCTCTCAGGACTTATGGTGTGCACATAAGCAAACCTAGAACAACACTGACAAGCGCTCCCAATGTGTTAGAGACTGTTGGCCATCCAGCAACAAGCAATGTGCACTTCAACCACCCAGCTCTCTCCTCACACAAATTTGAAAAGAAAAATTTTTTGAACATACAACAATCAGCACAATCACATGAAACAGTAAGCAGAGGCTTGATGTACAATGACTTAACATTCTCTGATTGAACAGACACAACGCACGCAACTACACACGTACATCAAATTCACACTGTAGCATCCAACAGGTATGGTGCAAACTTAGCCAAAGTCAAGCTTATTAGACCAATTTTAATACTCCCTAATTTTCAATTTCTAGAATCAACTACAGCTATGAAGCCTACACAACCACAAACATAGGACAGCACAACATCCTGAATTATAAAAAAGTATGAAACATTTTAGTAAATCACATAGTCTTCCTAATGACACTCTATTATGGGCACTAGAAGAATGTCTGACAACATATTTAGAGAGAAAAAAACCTAATGCAAACTCTAAGAGATAAAGTGTAACTTGCAAAATACAGGAACAGCTTCTATTATTTCACAAAGATTTCAGCCCAGCAAAGACACAGAAACAGTCAAAACGCCAGAGACCATATGGGGGGAGAGCAGATTTACTTTGATTTGTACATGGACTATTAGATTCTATGATCAACAAATTATGCCAACATGGCACGAGGGGTCTATTCTTAGAGATGCTATTTGGTTAAAAGTTAATGGAGGCCATAGTAAAAATTCTGCTAGACTTGTGCTTCAAATCTCAAACAAGTCAGCAACAGTTGAGTTTTCAGCGGGTGGATAAGTTAAATACCTCACCACATCCCAGTCCTGTTATTGGAGATACAAGAGTAGCTCAGTTTTGATATGAGTTTCTGTTAGAAAAAAGTATGGCCTCTCAGGCCAACAAGGTATATGTCTATGCTTGTGCTGAAAAAATTACCCTCTAGATAATTGAAAAACGTGCTTGCCAACCAACTGTGCTTTTCTAAAAGAAACCAGTGGGAAAAAGTGGTAGCAAAATTTCATGGCAGTTTTCCTACGCTATTCTTAGAAATAGAATCAGAAAATTAGAGCTCTCCCTCCTTTCCCTAATTGCTAAGGTTTGTATTTAACACCATCAATTATTTGGGGATTCGGCACACAAGACGGAGACATAGAAATAGCTAGTCAAAATTATAATTTCCTGATATACTTTAGGAAATCTGTTAAAAAATATGGGGCTTAATGGTATCAATTGTGAGAGCAAGAGGAAAAATTTATTTTGAGAAGAGATTTTTAATCTTTAATGGAAACAAATGACATTGATATACCCTAACTTACTCCAGAGAGAATGTTGTTTTTTTTATTATTTTCTCTCACATAAACCTCTCATGCTGAGAACAGGTCCAATTGCAACTGCCACAAGCATACCACAGTGAACAATATCTCACACAAAACCAGGACAACAAAGCTCAATACAAGAAACGCAAACAGCCATAGACACATTACTATACAGAGGAATACTTCCATTTGAAATTTTAAATCAGCACGTACTAGACAAAACTGCATTGCATCCATAAATTAAATCTGGGTAGAATTGGGTCTGTTAGGAGAGCTGAGCAGAGAGAAAATTCATCAGGTGATAATATCATTTAAACAACCACTGAGTGCTTGGGTTCACTGAACCCAATAGTAACAACACATCTACTCCATATCACACCTGCTCTTCTAAACCAAGTTATCTTTATTTATCATATGAAAACTGTGATCATTGCACGAAAGATTTTTTTTTGCTTTGGTGATATTAGGTTAATATATCTAATTCAAAATTTACAAGTGGAATATCTATTGTAAGATTATTAACAAGGAAAAGTTTACCTTAACAGAGTAATACCATGCAGAAAGATATGACTATGCTAACACATTCAGCTGCCAAGCCCACAATTTTTTAAATTAAAATTTTTATTTAACAATTAACAAATAAAATCCAACTAAAAAATTGAATTACTTGCTGTGAGATCTGAAATATCGCATGCTGGCACAAAGCCATACCTGCTACCTGCTCTGACTGGAGGTTGACCTCTGGTGACCTCAAACTGACAGTCGGAGCTGAGGCAAACTAAAGTGATGGGACACTGTGTGATGCAAGTTTCTCCAGAACCCTTGAGGATATTTTGCGCATTTTCAAATCTTTTCTCCTGAATAAAACCTCTAAACAGTCTTTAACTTTGTCTCTCAACAGCAAGAGGATCTTAAAAGACCCGGCACAAGCCAATCTGATAAGCAGACCATTCAGACCAAAGAGTAAATATTTTTTCAGGATAAATTATTATGGTCTGTTTTCTGTAAATTTTTAGCACACTAAGGCTAAAGAACAAATTTTGATAGTAAAGCTGTCCTTTCATTTAGCATCATTCATTCTCTCAAAGGTTATATGTGGGCGGACTATTCAGCACCCACCTACTGGAATTGGGGGAAAAACCAGCCCAGGGATCAATTCCATAGCAGTACGAAGCCAGGATGTGCTTTTGTAAGTATGCTTGAAGTGAAAACTATGTAAACACTGCTGAACACAAAATAAACAAAAGGGGGCAAAGCAAATATATCGAATGAAAAAAATGGAAAAAACATTAGAAGAATGTAAGGTATAAAAACGAAAAAAAAAAAAAGAGAGCAAACGTGAAAAAAGGGATTTGTAGAAGAATATAAGGGAGAAACAAAAAAAAAAAAAGGCAAAAAATATTGGAGTGAAGATAACAAAGAAGCATTGAGATATCAAAAAGGAAAGACAAAACAGTGTTTCTCTAATTGTTGGTTGCTGATAACAGTCCAATAGTACCAAGACAATTCTTTCCCATCTTTGCCCAATAAATAATCATCAGCAAAATCTAAGCTGAAATAATGAGACAAAAATGTAATGTACTATAGAGCAGGATTAGTCACAAAACTGCAAGTAAAGATAAAAAAAAGGAGAAGGTTCTAGAGATAGAGAGGATGATGTAGGAATAGGTGGAGGAAATAGAATTAGAGATGTAGAGGGAGGAGGTGAAGAATAAGAGCAATAGGAAGCATTAGGAGGAGAAGAGCAAAATTCTGTCCTTCTTTGACTCGTATCTTGATTAACTTTTATCCTTTACACTGAACACTTCAGATGGCGAAGAGTTCTAAATGGTCGTCTTCTTCATGTTCTTTGTCAAGGCCATATGTATGCGAAGTTGTCAGAGGTAAGGAACTTCAATTGATTCTTTCATCACATTTCAGGAGTCATTAATCTTGAGAAAGGGAAAGATTTTATGTTTCTTTCTGCCATGTTTAAGTTTTGCTAGACTTTGTAAGTGAAGTTAATGAACATTACATCAATATATTGATAATTACAGCCTTGTGCATACAAAAATCTGTATTGATTTTATCTCGATAATTAAACCTCTTTGCACTCTTCAGTGGCTTACAACTATTGAGAAGAATGGAATCTCCTGAGAACCGTGACTCAGCTCAAACTTTAGAAATGATGCAGATCTGCTTGGTAACTTCTTCAAGTCTATAACTTTATTTCCAAGCAACACAGATCCTATTTAGCTTTCAGCTCATCACCAATTTACTCTCAACGAAAGAATGTTCAACGTTAAATGCTTCATGTAAATAGAGCCATTAATTGAGCATTCACATTGTAGGATGAGATTGTAGAGTTTTTCAAGCAAATTTTGAATCAAGATTTCACTGAATCATTTCTAACTCATAAATTTTCAACTCCTGACTGAAGCTGTCAGTCAGCTCTCTATAAACTCAATCTGAGATTTCTTTCTTTTAGTATCTCAGCTGATTTACTACCCAACACGAACAACTTTTCCTATACAACAATATTTCAGAATGCTATTATGTTAACAGTCTTGTTAATAAATAAAAATATTCTAATACTAGTATGAAAGAAAGTAATTAATTTGCAGTTAGTTTATGTTTAGAAACTCTTTCATTTTAAACAACTACATGTCTAGATGTATCAGTTCAATTTTCTTCATATTTAATTAAACAATTGGGATATAAACTGTAGGATTGTTATAGCATTGATAGCTAGAGTATAAGTGCAGACTTTTTGCTCTGCTCTATCCTTCATGTCCAGATATATAATAAACCTCTAACCAATTGAATATTCATTTACCGGTAGATTTACTCACCTTCACATTCAATAGAGAGCGGGGTGTGATGGAAGTAAATAAAACTTAATCTTTTGTTGTTCAGTTTGTAACTTATACTTCATAATAATGTTCCTCTAGAGTACCCCTGATAAATCTATGTTTGTGCCTTAAATGTAACGCTATCGTACAAAGATTCTTACTTTTAAAGAGAAAATGATGGGCCAGCGTTAAGCTGAAAACTGACCTGCCACTTCCATTATATCCCAAATCTACTAAAATAAATTCGAATGGATCCACATACTGCTTATAAATTAGGTGATATATATATTTGTTTCACTTGCCTTTGATTATATTACCTAGCTTGAAGACACATCTATCTCCCATTTTAGTGGGTCTTTTGTCCAGACATGGATGATTTCTCTCAATATTCATGAAATTTTTTCCAAACAGGTGGTTTGTTTAATCATCATTCAACTCCATATGCCGCTCCAGGTAATGAAATTTTGTATCTCTCAGTTTTGAAATACAATGCTTCCTCTACCATGTGAAAACTAGATATATGCTTTGTTGTTAGCTGCTCCTACTACTGCTGCTGCTACTACTACTACTTCTACTACTACTGCTGCTGCTGCCTCTGCTACTACTACTACTACTACTACTACTACTACTACTACTACTACTACTACTACTACTACTACTACTACTACTACTACTATTACTACTTACTACTATTACTATTCCTCTACCATGTGAAAACTAGATATATGCTTTGTTGTTAGCTGCTCCTACTGCTGCTGCTGCTCCTACTACTACTTCTACTACTACTGCTGCTGCTGCCTCTGCTACTACTACTATTACTGCTACAACTTCTACTACTACTACTATTACTACTACTACTACTACTACTACTACTACTACTACTACTACTACTATTACTATTACTATTACTATTACTACTACTTACTAGTATTACTATTACTACTACTGCTGCTGCTGTTGCTACTTCTTCTTTTAAGACTACTTCTACTATAATTCTACTTCGACCTCTGCCGTTGCTGTTAATACTCTTACACCAAATCACTCACACCTGTAATAGCTATTGGTGGTGGCGGTGGCGGTGGTGGTGGTGGTGGTAGTAGTATAATGATTGTTGTTCTTATTTTTTTTACTTCCTTTGCATTATTCATCTTCTTTTTTTTTTGTTGCTTTTGTTCAATCTAATAGTAACATTTTGCAATGATGTTAATCATACGCAATGGAGAGAGTTTGACGGTGCCTGCTACTTCATCAGTGACAGTTTAGTCGATGGTTGGAGAGCTGCACGAGAGCAGTGCTTGAGCAAAGGGGCAGATCTTGTTAGCATTCATTCAAAGAGGCAAAACGACTTTCTTCAAGATTTGGTAAAATTCTTTTTTCTTTTCACCTATGTGTAGTAGTAGTAGTAGTAGTAGTAGTAGTAGTAGTAGCAGTGGTAGTAGTAGCAGTTGTAGCAGTCGCAGTACCAGTAGTAGTAGTAGCAGTTGTAGTACTTGCAGTACAAGTAGTAGTAATAGAAGTAGTAGTAGTAGTAGTAGTAGTAGTAGTAGTAGTAGTAGTAGTAGTAGTAGTAGTAGCAGTGGTAGTAGTAGCAGTCACAGTACCAGTAGTAGTAGAAGCAGTTGTAGTACTTGCAGTACCAGTAGTAGTAGTAGTAGTAGTAGTAGTAGTAGTAGTAGTAGCAGTTGTAGTACTTGCAGTACCAGTAGTAGTAGTAGTAGTAATAGTTGCACTTATTGTGGTAATCATAGTCATTGTCAAATACTGGATGAGGCTCATATAACAGTATTAGCGTTTTGATCACCACTTAATCTCACATTAAATATCAACATTCTCATGCATTAATACATTATTCGCTTATTATATAAATAAACATATTCACATGTATATATAAATACATACTGAAAAAAGGAACATCTTGGTGGATGGATTTTGAAAGTGTGAAGAAATGAGAATGTTTAAATAGGTAAAAACTGACTAAGAGACAAGCAACAAGTTCAAAAAGAGAAAGAAGAGAAAGCAAAGAAAATTGTCAAAGCTAAGCAAAGGGGCAAGAAGTGGGAAACAGAGGTTTGAGAGAAGAAAAGAGAGAGAGAGAGAGAGAGAGAGAGAGAGAGAGAGAGAGAGAGAGAGAGAGAGAGAGAGAGAGAGAGAGAGAGATCATATATCAAATCTGTTCAAAAAATATTTTATGTGGTTGATCCCCCCAGGCTACTCAAGCTTATTATGATAAGTTTTGGATTGGATATCATGAGTTAGGATCGTCAAGTTATCGGTATGTACATATAGTTGATAACTTTAATACCTTACTTTAGTCTTCTCTCTGTCAAATTTTATATTTTGCCTGATAAAACTAGCAACACGTACAATTCTGCATGCAATAATAAAAAAAAATTGAAGAAAAACAACTGAACAATAAATTGCTTTGCTTGACCATGTTTCTGCTTTTTTTCTTGAATTTTGAATTCCATAGCTCTTGCCTGATATTGAATTATTTGAGACAAGAAAGTCTGCTTATCACTTGAATAGCCCTAAGCTTTCCCAAGTCAAATGTCCTAATGAGTGTACAGCTTCTGTATGACTTTATTGTGACAATAATATTGATTTTGATTCAAAATTGGCTTTTACACCCTGTTGGGCCTATCCAGGAAGGGAGGGTGGCTTTTTTTCAGACTTCTTTTTTTTATTTAGATTGATTTCATCAAAAGTTTTTCTTTGGTTGGGAAGTTTTTCATCAAACTCTCATCATATTTTGATTGTTTTTACATGAAGAAATTTACTTTAAAATTTATTCGATATTTCTAGACCTTGAAATGCTTTTTTATGATTTTAAGAAAACGTCAAAGAGAAATTTAAAGAGGGCATTTTGTTACACTAACCTTTTATGGAAACTTATGTCTTCGAATCCTGGACAAAGAAAATGCTCTCACACCCATGATGAGTTACATGTCATTCAGACTACATTGAGAAGGATTCATGTCTTAAAAAATGCATTCTCCTGTGTTTCTCAGAGATGAGAATTATTCAGACTACATTGAGAAGGATTCATGTCTTAAACAATGCATTCTCCTGTGTTTCTCAGAGATGAGAATTATTCAGACTACATTGAGAAGGATTCATGTCTTAAACAACGCATTCTCTTGTGTTTCTCAGAGATGAGAATTATTCAGACTACATTGAGAAGGATTCATGTCTTAAACAATGCATTCTCCTGTGTTTCTCAGAGATGAGAATTATTCAGACTACATTGAGAAGGATTCATGTCTTAAACAACGCATTCTCCTGTGTTTCTCAGAGATGAGAATTATTCAGACTACATTGAGAAGGATTCATGTCTTAAACAATGCATTCTCCTGTGTTTCTCAGAGATGAGAATTGCATAAATGTCTCAGAAATATGTGGGGATGTGTTGCATTTTTACATCTTTCTAGGTAGTAAAGAAAAGTAGGCCAATCTTAATTCTATAAGCTTTTTCACTACTTCAAATTTTTTACATGGGACTTGTTTTGAAACATATCTAAAATTTCATTTACATCTCTGGTAATGTATAAATACCATATATTGTATTACTAGAATTATGTTTAGACTTTTAGTTTGATTTTAATTACTACATCTATATTTACAAGTGATTCATTGCATGTTACGTTTGTCATTATCTAAACTGATCCAGTAAGCTATGAAGGTTAAAAAGGTTTCATACCATGAATAAAAATTATCGTCCATATTGATTCAGGATGATACGTTGTTTCTTAATATGAGAAAAGAAGTTCTGTTTGTAATGCGAAACCCATGTATTTCAATAAATTACAAAGCTATATTACAGTCTTTGCTTGTAGGCCTTTGTTAAGTTACTTCAGACACAATTTTCTTTGGAATTTAAGAAGTGTAAACCGTAGGGTAAAAAGCTAGCAAGCTGATAATTGATGATTCGGTTAGTCATTTGCAGCATTGGAAATTGATACTCAGATGTTTCTGTTGCATTGGAGTTTCTTTTTTTTTACTAAATCTTTACAAATAACATATTTCCCTCACCCTTGTCGTATATTCCAGATGGACTGATCTAAGTTATACGGATTACATTAACTGGAACGTTGGAGAACCAAATGATGCGTTTGGTGCAGAGAAATGTGTCGCATTGTACGGACATAACGGTAAGCTGAGGAACATATTTGGGTATTCAAATGTTTGAAGAAATAGGTCAGACTAATTAATTATGCGAAAACAATGGTACAATAATGCACATGATTTACCACCATACTTTTTATAAAATCTAGATTTAGAGCTGACAAACTGGTTAGCTATCAGAAATTTTAAGACTTTTAGCATGATTTTAGCTTGCTTGAAATGATAGTATCCCATCAACTGTTTTGAATTAATTGATTATCAATTTGCCTTTCTTACCAAAAAATCTATAATAAACTGAAACTATTAGCGTTCTTGTGGCTTGAGTGGTTCATTTAAGATGATTACAGTACCTTCACTTAAACAACTTATCAATAATAGAATTCTATTCAATGCAGGTACTTCTCTCTGTAAATTAATTTGTACAATCCAAACACAATGATAGCAAGTGGGAGGAAAATGAAATTTATTTCACAATAAAGCTCAATAGAAATAGGAGTAAAGTCTAAATACTGTTACGCACTTGTATTTATATATTTGTTATCTAACAATGGTTTAAAATGTACCAATTTTATTTGTTTGGAAGCAATAGTTCTAATAGTATCAGTCGCAGTAGTAGAAAAAAGTACTACTAGTAGTAGTAGTAGTAGTAGTAGTATTAGTAGCAGCAGTAGCAGAAGCAGTAGCAGCAGCAGTAGCAGCAGCAGCAGCAGTAGCAGCAGCAGTAGCAGCAGTAGTAGTAATAGTAGCAGTAGCAGCAGTAGAAGTAGTAGTAGTAGTAGTAGTAGTAGTAGTAGCAGTAGCAGTAGCAATAGCAGTAGCAATAGCAGTAGCAGTAGCAGCAGCAGCAGCAGCAGCAGCAGCAGCAGCAGCAGTAGCAGCAGCAGCAGCAGTAGCAGCAGCAGCAGCAGCAGTAGCAGTAGTAGCAGTAGTAGTAATAGTAGCAGTAGCAGCAGCAGCAGTAGTAGCAGTAGTAGTAGCAGTAGCAGTAGCAGGAGCAGGAGCAGCAGCAGCAGCAGCAGCAGTAGCAGCAGCAGTAGCAGTAGTAGTAGTTGTAGTAGTAGTAGTTGCAGTAGTAGTAGTAGTAGTAGCAGTAGTTGTTGTATTTGTATTATTATTATTATTATTATTATTATTATTATTATTATTATTATTATTATTATTATTATTATTATTATTATTATTATTATTATTGTTATTATTATTAATAATAATAAATCTTTAGAGATTACTTCTTATCACACCTTTCACAAGGCAAGAATTAATAGAAAAATTATGTTAGTATTTAATGTTGGCCATTCCATAAGTAGAATTAAGGAAAGAAAATATGGTTAGCTTTTAATTGCCTGTGAAGTCATGAGTCTTTATTTATGCTTTCTGTTCTGAAGCTTTTCAACCTTTTTTTTCTGTGATATGCACAGGTAAATGGAACGACGATCACTGCACACAAAATGCAGGTTATATTTGTGAAGAGAAACACTACCCACCTGCAACAGTGCAACCAGATATTAGTGGAATATGTCCCAGCGGTTTTAAATCTGAAGGTGAAAACATGACAAATGAGAGTTAAATCATACAGGGAAAGAGTCTGAGAGATAAAGATTGAGAGAGAGAGAGAGAGAGAGAGAGAGAGAGAGAGACACAGAGAGAGAGACACACACAGAGAAAGAGAGAGAGAGAGGTTGCATCAGACAGATTTAAACAGATGAGAGAAAGAGAAAAAAGCTAAATAGAATGAGAGGTAGAGAGAGATGTAAGATAAAAAGAGAAGAGAAACTGAGGAGAGCATGAGGTAAAGAGAGAGAGAGAGAGAGCAGGGAAGAAAATCATTAATTCCAAGCAAATGTCATTCATCCCATTCTGCAGGCTTAACTGTAAGGATACAATTTAACTATTATTAAGCATTTTTTTTCCACAAGTTATGCTCAGTCCCAAAGCCCATAAGGCTATCTATCTAAAACCAATTGGCACACTCTTGTCACAAGTGTCTGATTGGTTGATTGATTTTTAGATTTAGATGGATTATTAAATACTGTTACTTTATTGATGAAATCACAAGACTTTCCGCTAACAGTAAACCTCTAGACATATGACTGACAAATGGATGTTTTCTTAACCACTGTTTCTATACTGGTGAGATCACATGCCTCATTACTCACAGTGGACCTCTACAGTAGTGCTTGATTGATTGATCTATGATTTATATGAAACTGTTTCTATACTGGTGAGATCACATGCCTCATCACTCACAGTGGACCTCTACAGTAGTGCTTGATTGATTGATCGATGATTTATATGAAACTGTTTCTATACTGGTGAGATCACATGCCTCATCACTCACAGTGGACCTCTACAGTAGTGCTTGATTGATTGATCTATGATTTATATGAAACTGTTTCTATACTGGTGAGATCACATGCCTCATCACTCACAGTGGACCTCTACAGTAGTGCTTGATTGATTGATCTATGATTTATATGAAACTGTTTCTATACTGGCGAGATCACAAGCCTATTACTAACAGTAAATCAGTACACTTATGATTGATTGATGATATAATTCTGAACCTATATTTTTGAGATCAACAGCCTATTGCTAACAGTGAATCTCTACACTCTTGAAGGATTGATTAATGTTTTGTTAAATACTTTCCCTGTACAGATTAGATCACAAACTTAAGGACAAACAGTAAACCTCTATAGTAATGAAAATGGCCCTAATGCATGGCAAAAATTAGTTAGAAGTTATCAAATGGGTTCTTTAAAAAGTTTAGATAGCTTCCCTTGAGATGCATTGTCGTAAGTGTAATCGCCATTATTTTTTTCAAAGAAATAGAGAATTTCAAGTGTATTATTTTCTTTTTTCCTGAGTGACATATTCATTTTTTGTAATTGTTATGAATATCATTTTGATCTTTTTATACCCAGCAAATACCAACAGGTGTTTCTATGTGAGTGATGATAAGAGTAAAACCACCTGGGATGAGGCTCACAAGGCCTGTAAAGCAAAAAATCCAAAAGCTGAACTGGCAAGCATCAAGGGACCTATTGATCAAGGTAGGGATGCTCTTAAAAAAATGTTGCGTCACCAGTGGTTTTAATTCATATGAGAGCATTAGAGGCCAGGCATTATTAGCTTTGATTGAGCAAATATTTAGTTTTACTAATAATGTAGGATTCACGATAATCTTTCAGCAAAATACTGTTTAAGATCGTCTAATCTTTCAAATACTCTAAGATAAAAAAAAACTGTTGCTTTTGAGGAATTATTAATCTGCAGAATGTTGAAAACCAACTATTAGGCATTGTTAAAAGGAAATGACATCTCAGCAATTTCGATCTCTTATCTTTAACATTCACTCCACAAGGTTTGTGGAGGTTTTCAAGAGGGATAGATATAGAATATGTCAATGCCAATTGGAGAGGTTAAGATTGCTTTGCTTAGTCTGCTCTCCCAATACATTTCATTTTTAGCCAAAAGCTTATGGTAGTAAGGAGGTTTGGCCATAAAACAAACATCAGGCATTTCCAAAGTTTTCTGTCCTAAGCTGCAGATTGTCCAAGCTCTTTGGGTGATTGAGGTTTTCAGAGGCACAATTTTCTGTTCTGGGATTCTTTAGAGCAATTTCTTATGTCTTTAAATCTCTGAACTCTGATTTTTGTTTTTTTAATAAAAGGAACATAGGTATGTTTTTTGTTTGTTTGTTTGTTGTTGTTGTTTTTTCATCTCCATCAAGTAATTTAGATGTAGCCCTTTTAATTTCTTTCATGAAGTGTTTTATATAAATAAATATATATTTATATATATAATATTTTTTTTCATTGCAGACTTTATAACGTTGCTTATAGAAGAATCCAATGAGATTTCCATCTGGATTGGGTATAATGCCATTCAGTTTAAAAATCAATGGGTGTGGGTAGACAACTCCGAGGTTCAGTTTACAAACTGGGCCCCAAGACTACCACGCTCTGGTTATTATGTGAGATAATGAATTTCTCTTCATTTTAAACCTTATTTATGTAGCGGTATGAGACATTTTGCTGCAGAGAAATTCATGTGTAAATGCAATTTTCCTGAAGAAAACATAAAATTTCTTCTTTATATACCACTCTAATTTTTTAACTTCATGTTGTTTCAGAAGTAAAAGCACTTTAAATAGCAAGGATTTCAAGCCTTCCTGCGGAAAATGGGATTTTTGTGCGTAGCACTCCTGGCAAAATGTCTCATTTCTGGTGTTGCTACACATTTAACGTTCCCAACTAACTGCCTGCTTTTTTTGTTATCACACTCTTACTTTTGACTTGGATTTCCTCTTCGTTCTCAAACAGCATCTCTTCCGATGACCTAACCTAATCTTTTATCCTTCTCTGTCGTTTTCGTCATCATCAAATTAGCCAACAAATCAAGTAATTGTCAAACTCTTTCTTTTTTTCCTCCTCTTCAACTTCCTTTTCTTTTTTCTCTGCCTGTTCCCCTTCTTTCTCTTTTTTGCTACTCTATTCAACTCTATTTCCTATTCTCTTTTTTATTTTTTTATTTTTCTTCTTCATTTTTCTTCTTCATCTTTCTTCTTCTTCTTCTTCTTCTTCTTCTTCTTCTTCTTCTTCTTCTTCTTCTTCTTCTTCTTCTTCTTCTTCTTCTTCTTATTCTTCTTCCTCTTCTTCTTCTTCTTCTTCTTCTTCTTCTTCTTCTTCTTCTTCTTCTTCTTCTTCTTCTTCTTCTTCTTCTTCTTCTTCTTCTTCTTCTTCTTCTTCTTCTTCTTCTTCTTCTTCTTCTTCTTCTTCTTCTTCTTCTTCTTCTTCTAGTAGTGGTGGTGGTGGTACATGTGAGTATTAGTAGAAGCACCAGCAGCAACAGTAGTAGTAGCAGAAGTAGTAGTAGTACAGGAGTAGAAGTAGTGGTAGTACTAATGTAAGTAGTAGTCGCAATAGTAGTGGCAGTACTAATAAAAATAGTAGTTTTAGTAGTAGTAGTAGTAGTAGTAGTAGTAGTAGTAGTAGTAGTAGTAGTAGTAGTAGTAGTAGTAGTAGTAGTAGTAGTGGAAAAAGACGTAGTAATAATAGTAGTGTAAATAGTAGAAGCAGTAGTAATAATAGTAGAGGTTGTCGTTGCAGTACAGGTACCCTCTAGGTAGTAGCCATATTTGTAGGAGCAGTAGTAGTAGTAGTAGCAGCAGCAGCAGCAGTAGTCTTTCAATTTTGGTGATTTCTTCATCAGTTGTTTTTCTTTCATTACAGAGAGGTGTTAATGAAAACTGCGCAAGTGTCCAGAGGGAGGGCAGTAAAGACATTGCTGTCGGAAAGTGGGGTCATGATTCGTGCTCACAAAAAAAGCCATATGTATGTCAAACACAAAGAGGTATGCTGTAGCTAATAGCTTAGCCCCATGAGCAGATTAATATTTTGTTATCTAAAGTTTTGTTGATTTTCTCTTTTCTCCATTTGTCGTTCTCCTTGTCATCCATCTTCTCCAGTTCTTATTATTTGATTGTCATTTTTCTTCTTCTCCTCCTCTTCTTTTATTTTCTCTTCTTTTGCATCTTCTTGTCCATCTCCTCTCTTTTCTTTTTACCGACAGTTCTTGATGACCGAACATCAACTGCAATGCATGCAACTGCTTATCTGTTTTTCCTTATTGTTTTTTGATCCTCAATTTAATATCGCAGAGAGTAAGTCATGGTGGCACTTTCCCATAGAAAAGCAGATAAACATCTTAACAGGTCTAATTCATCGTTTCTCAAGAAGAAGTATGTCCAAATTGTACAGAGATCAGAAAGCCTACCTTCTCAGATGTTTTTGCTTAATACTCAATCTTGTGCAAAATGATATTAGCTTTTATATTTGGTGGAGTAGATTTTCAATCATCTAATTCGATGAATTCTTGTTATCAGAGTACAGTTTGCTAAGCGACCCAGATGCTTTTGCGGACCAGTATAACTCCGGCAAGTGCAGCGCTTTAAATTCATTTTGGTATCATGAAAGATGCTACAAGTTCTACGAAGATGAGAAAACCTGGGATGAAGCACGTAAATTCTGCCAGAGCAAAAATGCAGCTCTAGCTATGATGTGGGACACGTTTGAAGATGCGCGTCTGAATTATGAGTCTTACAGAGATGATCAGCATGTAAAATTCTGGATTGATGTCAAGTTTAACACGGTATGAGTGTTCATGAGCAAGGCTAGGAAGTAACTGGTAGTAGTAGTAGGAGGAGGAGTGGTGGTGTTTGGTAATTTTTTTTTCTATTCATCTATGTGTAGTAGTAGTAGTAGGAGCAGCAGTAGTAAGTAGTAGTAGTAGTAGCAGTAGTGATCATAGCTGCAGTATTAGCAGCAGCAGCAACAGCAGTAGTAGTAGAAATAACTGTAGCAGCATGGTATTATGTTTTTGCTTTTTTTTATAATAAAAATTTAATATGATTTTACAATTTAATGCAGGACCTTGGCCAGTATGTGTGGGGCCAAGATTATGAAGTGCAGAGAACACTGTGGGAACAAAGTGAACCCAATCAACCTCAAGAGGACAGTTGTGTAACTTCCCATGACAATCTGTGGTACGACGAATCATGTTCGGATAAGAAACCCTTTTTCTGTGTTGAGGGAAACTTTGATGGTAAGGCAATAAAGACCAACCCTTCATTCACAAGTCTGCAAGCTTATATTCTTATGCTGGTTTGATACAAGTGACATAATTGTAGACTTTAACTTACTGTACAATAAAAACATTGAATACAAAACTAACAGAAAACATTGAGGCAAATCTTGTGATCCAACTACCTTTTGTGTGATTCATGAGAGCTCACTGTAATTGTAATACAAAAGATAGACAGCATTTATTTTATTATTTTTTTTTATATACATTCATTCTAATACTTTAAATATTTTTTTTAATCAATGTCATGTATAGAAAAACAAATCAAAATTGGCAAAACCTTTTATCAGATCACGACTGGTTCCTCATTTCAGTTTTTTAAAAGGAGTTAAGTATCAAGTAACACCATAAATAGCGGTGAGAGTGGAGAGGTTTAGGCAGACTGCAGTCTCGATCCAGTTTATAGCATCTATCCCTGAGGACTAAAATTCCTGGCCAAAAGAGCATTTTTTTTTCTTTATTGCATGTTCTTGACTGCATTGCTGCATATTGTGGTTTCTAAATTAAGAAACTTACACTCTTCTGGATAGAGCCAGAAAACTCCAATGCAGCAAGATCTCCGTTTAAGAGCTCCTCGAATTTTCTCTCTCAGCCTGGCTATAATTATTTTTCTCTAATCTTTCTGTAGCTATTTCTCTTTAGTTTTTCCTAAGCCTCTGTCTTCATTTTTTCTTGTATCCATCTTTTTCTCATAACTCTCTCTCTCTCTCTCTCTCTCTCTCTCTCTCTCTCTCTCTCTCTCTCTCTCTCTCTCTCTCCATCTATAAAAAATATACTTGCATTTGCGTCTATATCCTTTTTTTTCCTCATCAAGCTTTTTTCTCCTTCCTCTACATGAATCTTTCAATATGAATAACTGCGTGTGCCACCAATCTAGTAATAATATTATCTCTTGAATGTTTTTGTTTTTTCAGAATTTATACCCCCTACACCGGATCCTTCAGCCCCCAAGTGTGAAAATCCTACTAACAAGCCTTTTGGGGATAAATGCTACTGGATAAATCCAAAACAAACTGTCAGTTGGTTCAAAGCTAATGAGAAGTGCAAAAAGCGAGGCATGGAACTGGCCAGCATCCACTCCAAGAAAGAGGTCAAGTTTCTCACTGACCTTCTCCAGAAAACCAGACAGGATAAGAAGAATGCTTGGATTGGTCTAAACATGGGAGTAAATGGTAAGTTCCTTTCTACATGTAAATATCACTGCGGCATGTAGCCTGTAAACTCTAAGTTATTGGTGTAAATTAAAAAGCTGTTCTTAATGTAGAGGGTAGATGGTAAATTGAAATTTGTTCTTAATGTAGAGGGTAGTCAATAAATTAAAATTTATCCTTAATGTAGAGGGTAGATGGTAAATTGAAAATTGTTCTTAATATAGAGGGTAGATGGTAAATTGAAATCTGTTCTTAATGTAGAGTGTAGTCAGTAAATTGAAATTTGTTTTTAATGTAGAGGGTAGTCGGTAAATTGAAATTTGTTCTTAATGTAGAGGGTAGTCAGTAAATTGAAATCTGTTCTTAATGTAGAGGGTAGATGGTAAATTGAAATTTGTTCTTAATGTAGAGGGTAGTCAGTAAATTGAAATTTGTTCTTAATGTAGAGGGTAGTCGGTAAATTGAAATCTGTTCTTAATGTAGAGGGTAGATGGTAAATTGAAATTTGTTCTTAATGTAGAGGGTAGTCAGTAATTTAAAATTTGTCCTGAATGTAGAGGGTATTGATAAATTGAAATTTGTTCTTAATATAGAGGGTAGATGGTAGAAATTTGTTCTTAATGTAGAAGGTAGTCGGTAAATTGAAATCTGTTCTTAATGTAGAGGGTAGTCAGTAAATTGAAATTGGTTCTTAATGTAGAGGGTAGTCGGTAAATTCAAATTTGTACTTAATTGAGAGAGTAGTCAGGAAATTAAAATTTGTCCTTAATGTAGAGGGTAGTCGGTAAATTGAAATTTGTTCTCAATGTAGAAGGTAGTCGGTAAATTGAAATTGGTTCTTAATTATAGAGGGTAGTCGGTAAATTGAAATTTGTTCTTAATGCAGAAGGTAGTCGGTAAATTGAAATTGGTTCTTCATGTAGAAGGTAGCTGCTAAATTGAAATTGGTTCTTAATATAGAGGGTAGTTGGTAAATTGAAATTTGTTCTTAATGTAGAAGGTAGTCGGTAAATTGAAATTGGTTCTTAATGTAGAGGGGAGATGGTAAATTAAAGGTTGTTCCCTATCTTAAATGTGGACAATAAATGATATGTTGTCATCTCTAACAATTGTGGACTAAATTGCACATTAATATTTTGGCAGTGTAGAAACTGAGGCATAGGTTATTACCATTTAGGGTAAACATTATATAGTGCATTTGTAGAGTGTATATTGTAAATGAAAGGTTGTCAGTTCAGAATTTTTAAATATGTTTAAGTATATAGCAAAGTTTAAAGAAAGAGTTGTTTGTCTTTGTCTATTGTGAGTTATAAGGTTGTAAGTATTAGAGGTGAGTGACAGGTTGTTTTTCCAACAGGATGTATACTGCAGATTACACTACATCGCTGATAAACCAGAAAAGCTTAAACCAAAATGATTTTTAAATATCTCATTTGTTTCTTTCCTCTTAGAAGTTCTTTAATTCATCCAATTTTTTTTTAAATCGAAAAGATGTATACAGCACTTCCACTTTTTTTTTTGTTCACAGTAATCACTGTAAAATTTTGTTTTAGAATTCTAGGTTTTTACAAAGAAGAGCAGAGAAAGCAAGCTTCATGTTGTTATCCTGTTGAGTGTAAATTGTAGGGGCTAAAAGTTGTAAGATTTTGTCAATAAAGATCCACAATGTATATGATGTAAGTTTGCTTAAATGTTAGGTTCAGAGGAAAATCAAGTTTGGATTACTTCCGAATTTGGATAAGGAAAACACAATTTTTATTCTAATTACCACTGCAGGAGTAAATTTAACCATGTATGGTGGAAACTAAGAATCGGTATCAAATCTTAATCCAGCATCCTTGTAGCTCATTGCTTTGCAGAGAGCAAGCAGCAAGCTCTTGATTTGTCTTACAATGCATCATTATGGAGGTGATTTATATGTTCATGGTAAAGCGCAAGTTTTTACCATCATGGTGTATACAGAATGTACCCACCATTGTTATTCTACTGCTGCTACTGCCACTGTTCCTACTACCACTACCACTACTACTACTACTACTACTACTACTACTACTACTACTACTACTACTACTACTACTACTACTACTACTACTACTGCTGCTGCTGCTGCTGCTGCTTGCTTGACTGCAAATATAATTTCTGCTATTACTAGTACTACTACTGCTGCTTGCTTGACTGCTACTATAATTTCTGCTATTACTAGCTACTGTAAGCTGCTGCTTCTGGATATTCATTTGCTTGAGTCACTACTTCAACTGCTGCCGCTAGTATTGCCTCAAATCTCATAAATAACTACTTCACTCCTTATGCACCTGAAGCTTCTTTTCTTACCTGTGATCTTGTAACCATAGAGCTACTGTTGTTGTTTCTACCTCTCACTAATATTATAACTGTCACAAGTCTCACTATAATTTTCATCTGAATATACATACCTCTACCTTTAAACCCATGTCTGTTGCATTTGTCATGAGACCAAAGAAAAAGCTGGTGAATAAATTTCTTCTTAAGAAAGAGAATATAGAAACATGTAAATCAACATCATGATCATGTTTATAAATTTTTTTTAAACCTTTAATTTGTATTGGTTTACTGTACAAAGTTATGGTTGATTTCTCACTACTGGACAATGATTTGTACAGGCATGTTCCGATGGTCGGACGAATCTCCTGGAAACTTTTTGAATTGGGACAGAAGAGAGCCTTCAACTCTTCTTGGTTTGAGCGGCACCGAGAATTGTGTTGAAATGATGCTCAACAAGGACGGCAAGTGGAACGATGTAGATTGTGACACTGAGTTGGCCTTTGTATGCAGCACAGACAGGAGTAAGTCCCATTTTGTGTGAAAATCCGGGTATCATGAGGTGTGGAGAACCTCCAGCTTATTCATTCTTGAAATATTTTTTTTAGTGCATGGTGTATAAGTGGGGGATTATTACTCTTTTATAAGTTGTTTTGTTTTTATTTTTAGTGAATAGTGTATTAAGTGCAGATCATTATCCTCATAACACTTTAAATTAATTTGTTGCATGGTATACGAAGGATTCACCTTTATTCCCCTGGGTTTTTTTTTCTTTAGTGCATTGTGCTTAAAGGGAGACATTATTCCGCTTTACGTTTAGTATTATTTAGTGCATGCTGTGTAAAGGATGGGTCAGTACTTTCCTCTATGTTTTGTAGCAATAAGTGTGTGGTTAAAAAAGGGTGGACCTTATCTCTCCTATAAGTTGTCTAGTTTTCAGTGTGTGGTGAAGAAAGGGTGGACCTTATCTCTCCTATAAGTTGTCTAGTTTTCAGTGTGTGGTGAAGAAAGGGTGGACCACATCTCCTCCTATAAGTTGTCTAGTTTTCAGTGTGTTTTGAAGAAAAAGTGGACCACATCTCCTTCTATAAGTTGTCTAATTTTCAGTGCTTGGTGAAGAAAGGGTGGACCACATTTCCTCCTATAAGTTGTCTTGTTTTCAGTGCTTGGTGATTAAAGGGTGGACCACATCTCCTCCTATAAGTTTTCTAGTTTTCAGTGTGTGGTGAATAAAGGGTGGACCACATCTCTCCTATAAGTTGTCTAGTTTTCAGTGCTTTGTGAAGAAAGGGTGGACCACATCTCCTCCTATAAGTTTTCTAGTTTTCAGTGTGTGGTGAATAAACGGTGGACCACATCTCTCCTATAAGTTGTCTAGTTTTCAGTGCTTGGTGACTAAAGGGTGGACCACATGTTTCCTACAAGTTGTCTAGTTTTCAGTGCTTGGTGAATAAAGGGTGGACCACATCTCTCCTATAAGTTGTCTAGTTTTCAGTGCTTGGTGACTAAAGGGTGGACCACATCTTTCCTACAAGTTTTCTAGTTTTCAGTGTGTGGTGAATAAAGGGTGGACCACATCTCTCCTATAAGTTGTCTAGTTTTCAGTGCTTGGTGAATAAAGGGTGGACCACATCTCTCCTATAAGTTGTCTAGTTTTCAGTGCTTGGTGACTAAAGGGTGGACCACATCTTTCCTACAAGTTTTCTAGTTTTCAGTGTGTGGTGAATAAAGGGTGGACCACATCTCTCCTATAAGTTTTCAGTGTTTGGTGAATAAAGGGTGGACCTTATCTCTCCTATAAGTTTTCAGTGCTTGGTGAATAAAGGGTGGACCTTATCTCTCCTATAAGTTTTCAGTGCTTGGTGAATAAAGGGTGGACCACATCTCACCTATAAGTTGTCTAGTTTTCAGTGTTTGGTGAATAAAGGGTGGACCTTATCTCTCCTATAAGTTTTCAGTGCTTGGTGAATAAAGGGTGGACCACATCTCACCTATAAGTTTTCAGTGGTTGGTGAATAAAGGGTGGACCACGTCTCTCGTATAAGTTTTCTAGTTTTCTATGCTTGGTGAATAAAGTGTAAACCACGTCTCTCCTATGAGTTTTCTAGTTTTCTTAGTGCTTGGTGAATAAATAGTGGACCATATCTGTCCTATAAGTTGTCTAGTTTTCAGTGTGTGGTGACTGAATTGCATATCTTTACTCCCAAATATGACATTATGTATTCTTTTCTCTTCTTCCTTGAAAAGTCGTACTTTGAGTTATGTGCCACACGCAGCTGTATCAGCAAGAACCATGTATTTGGAACAAGTTGTGGAGGGTTCCATAAACATTATTTCTGAAAAACATGCTAAACTCTTAGTTCATGATCAAATATATATCCTCTAAAATTAATTTTTATATCTGCAGAATCAACTTTTTTTCTCTTCGAGATTATCTTTATTTAAGTTCATTGACATTATTGTAAATGTAACTTTGATATTTACAAGCAATTTCATTGACTTAAATAATAGAGTTGTATCACTTTTATATGTTATGAAATATTTGAATGCTGTCAACTATTTCAATTTTAACATGTTGGTAAATAAGTTTTTTTTTTTGGTCTTTCTGAACACTCTTGAACATGTTTAGTCATGAGGAAACAATAGATGGGGTTTTCTATATCGTAGAGCTTGTGTTTTATCAGTTTCTAAATAAATTTTATCCTCAATCTCCTGGGGGGGTTTTATAATTGTGCAAAGATCTAGAGAAATTTACTTGTCTATTTGTTTTCCCTTTGTTTTGTCTCAGTCTTACCCACTGTAAAACCTACAGTGATTGATGACAAAAAATTTATCGATACAACAACCAAAGTGAGTCAAGGAAGTAGTGACATCGGTGGTGGTAAGGACAAGGGAGATGATCAGAAACCTAAGCATGACGATAATAAACCTAAGGATGATGATAATAAACCTAAGGATGACGATAATAAACCTAAGGATGATGATAACAAGCCTGCTAGTGATGGTGATGATCATCGTGATAGTCCAGATGTTCCCAAAGTTGTTGATAAAAATAAGAAAGATGTCGACGTCTCTAAGACTGGACGCAGTACACAGTTGGAGACGACAGCAGATGACAAAGCATCAGGTATGGAACTCATTGATTTATTACACAGATTCATTTTACAACAAACGAATTGAAAGATGAAGTTTTTTGAAATATAGAAAGGTAAATTTTGTGTGCAGCAACAATACCTTATAATGCTGAGTTCAGAAATGTTAAATTTCGAATAAATTCTTTTAAAAAGAATGCCAGTTCTTTTTTTTTTTTTTTACATTATTCAAAACATTAGAAGGAAAACTCTATCCTGACAACTTTATCATACTTTCCCTACTGATAGCTCAGAATATGCAAATTTATAGATATTAAAACGGTTGATAATTTTTTTTTTATTATTGTCATACATGTGCTGTTTATTTGGATTGGGTATCAGTCTTTTGTAATAACGTTTTGAGGAAAAAGATGTCATTTTTCTATGAGCTATAGACCTCAGTTCGATATGTCAAATAATCATTAACTATACAAATGATACTCAGTTAATTGATGGAATGGATACAATATATTTGAGACATTGGTACGGTTATTGTATTCAAAAGAGTTATGTTGAAAAAACATTGCTTCTCATTCTTTTCTATTCCTCTGCCTTTCAGTGGCTTCTAATTAATGTGCTATTTGCTTTTAAGTTGCTTATCAAAGAAAAGTATTTTCGGATATGAAAAGTTCTACACAAAAAGTAAAAGCAACCAAATAGCAAAAACCATTGATTCATCGAATAATTCAACGATGGACCTAAATTTGGTAAATGTGGATTTTCAACACATGCATTTGAAGACTTTCATATCCTTAAATCTTATCAATTGTTTTTTAATTTTCCTACAATGACAACGATTATTATGAATTTTACAAAATAACAATAGTGTGCACCAAGTGAAGGAACTGTATCGAAGACTTTCTGAGGTATTTATCAGTGAAAAATTTTTAATACTTCCTTTTTTACTGTCATTGAGACAAAGAATATAACAAAAAAATGGTGTTCCTTAGAAATACATGAATTAATTTTTCCACGACCATCCAAAGGTCTGTCTGGTGGAGCAATCGCTGGAGTTGTGATCGGTGTCCTGGCTCTCTGCGCTCTCAGTGTTGTGGGATTTATTTTTGTGCGGAGCCGGTGGCCTCTTTGGCAACAAGAGTCCATATTGAGGGGAAACGAATCTTCTAAAGTGGCATTCGACAATGCTCTCTACAAACAAGACAGCAGCAACGAAAAAGGTGCTGTGGATTTTGGCTATGCAGTTGCTTGATTTGTGAATTGCTATATTATTTTCCCAAAAACCATTTCCTGCATAAATATAACTTTGCCTTAAACATGCATTTGGTATGAATTTAAGGGGCATAAGTGAAGATTTAGAATCAGATATAGAAGCAAATAGTTTGAAAAGTAAGTTTTTGCGGTGTCTACAAAGTATAGTGCAACAAGTGAAATGTTTAGCATGGAACTTTTTTAACAACATTTTCATGGTTCTCATACCAGCTGATAATGTAAAACAAAAATATTTAATTTCAAAAATAAAAAAATAGATAGCAATGCAATAAAAGTTGTGAATCCTCCAAAAGAGAGCTTTAAACAAAACAATTTTTTATTTATTTCAAATTCATGAATTGTTCTTTATCTAATATTCATAGATTTTAAAGAGGCAGAAGAAGATTATGAAGAATAAATCATATGCGAAGCCTAAAATAAAGCAGCAGTGTTTTTTCAATATGTTCACACTAGTTTATGTGGAAAAGCAAAGTGATTTTGTTCAAGTTTTTAACAACACCTCACTTCTTGTCTTCACAGCTTTAAGATTTTCTTAGTGACAGGAATCGTTTTTTATTGTTGTTGAGGGCAAGGATGGTGTTGGTTTAGCAGATACTGCTAGTAAGTTTGGGTTGTCACATTATGAATTGAAGTAAATACAATTTGATAGGACTGAGTAAAGTACTTTGTTGGAAAACATTTTCCAAATGTAAGTAAATCTTACAGCCTTACACGTAGATATCATCCGTCATTGAGGGGAAAAAATCTTAATGAGTTGTATCTTCATGGCAGGAATTTAAATTTATTGAATGCATTTGATGTTTATGTTCTCGCATGAAATTCATGTTAATTTATGCCTGTTCTGTCATTTTTTGACATACTTCAGCAATAAATATATACATTGGAACTGTACGGAAGAAATGTTCCTTATTTTTGTATCCATCAAAGTTTCAGTTTGACCAAGTAAGGAGTATTGTAATAATATAATGTGAAAACTCAAAGTTCAGAATAAAATATGATCGGCTTTCATGGTTACCACCAGGTAGGGAGGGAAACTCCTGCTGCCACTGTCAGTTAGCTTCTGGATTGGGCATGTGGCAGAGCAGATGACCTGTACTTGCACTGTGACTAACAAAGTTTACAACAAACCCTCTAGACAGGATTTGAGTGCTTGTTAAACAAATTATAATTAGCATTTATTTTTGCAGCCTTCATATCTTTTTTTTTTTAATCTATGTCTTGTGGTTACAATTAGTTTAGGAATGAAAGAGTGATAGAGATAGACATAGGCTTTGAGAAAAAATTTTCAAAGTGGGGATGACTGGCTATAGATACTATATTATCTGCAATTCCCTTGATGAATGATTGTATTTGAAATGAAAGTGAAACAGATACGTTATCAATTTAGTGGGGGAGGGTAAAATGGGTAAAATAAATCTCATTTAGATCAAGTAAACTTTTTAGTTTAATTTAGTTTTCCATTTGTGCTAAAGCCTCAAGATTCTTTGCGTTCAAACTATACAGATACAAGGATGTAAATTTCGGCAGTAACGTTAAAACAAATCAAAGAGAGTGAGGAGCGGTGAGATAGTAAATGATAAGGGAGAAAATCATATCAAACAAACAAGGCCCTCTCTTGAGACTTGTCTGGCGCTTGACTTCTTCATTGTCTCAAATAACTTTCGAAAGATTTAGTTAAATAATCGTTCACTAATCTGAACAACATATTATGCATCCATACCACTGGGCACAACGCATTGCATCAAAAATCACCAACAGAAACTGTACACATAAATATATATATCTCACACACATGCACACAAAAAAAAAACATGCTATCAACTCATGCTTATTTTAACATCTCTTTTAAACTTTTCCCTTTCTTACTTGGCTTCTGAAACAAGATTTGTTTGTTCAAGTGATATTAAAAAAATGTGCCAATCACGTTAATTGATAACTATCACGGCCACAGTTCTAGAAGTTCAGACACACCTCTCTGAGCAATGTATTGCCTTCTCATGGGTTATAATTCCTTTTTTTTTTCTTTTCGCAAAAGTTTAAAAGGCAAAGAGGCAAACACTGGATAATAATAAATAAGTTTCCAGTTAACCAAGAAATCAAATTTTCCAGATTGATAAAGGTAAGGGAAGAATATCTGTTTTGGTATCATGCCCTTTAGCAACACATTTACTTTGCAGATTACAAATATAACTCAACAATTTAGACTGAATTCAGTTTGACAGTAACAATTGCAAATCAAAGAAAAATTATCAGAAATCTTTATAGCAAATTTAAGTAGCAAGTCTGTAATAGTCCAAAATATAAAATATGCAAATTTATGAATTGAAAAATCTTTTTTTTTTTTTTCAATATCAAAATCAGTATAGTATATTATCATTTCAAACATTCTAGGGGGCAAAACAGAAATGAAACTATCCAAAAAATAATTCTAATTTAAACTTAAAATCTTGAATGGGATTGAGTTTAACAGTTTGAGCTTTGTGAATTAAGATCTCACAAGTGGTTGACACAAAAATAGAGAGCAAAGAAAAGAAGAAAAAAGAGCAATTAAAATCCAGTTGCCAATTATATGGGGGAGCGGGTGAGGGATTAGGTGTGTCAGCAATCTGCACTTGCTTCATTCAACTTGCCATGGCAAACATGGAGCTCTTTTTGGAAATCAATATCTATGTACAGCAAACAAATAGTGTATGAAAGACCATTGTCAGTATATAAAGTTTATAATACCAGCCTCTAGAAAGACAGTTTTCTTTGTCGCATTTCGTCTCCATCCTAGTTTTTTTTTTCCTACTTTTATAAATTGCACTTTTTCATATGGTTAAAAAAAAAAAGAAAGGGCAATGATTCATAAAGCTTCGCTGTAAGTTCTAAGCTTTTGATATTATTTGGTGACTTTTACTGCCTTTAACCTCAATAAAAAGCTGCCTGTGCTAGTGTATATTCAGTGCAACAAAAGAGTTTTGGAGGCTTTTCATTTACAAAGGTTAACTTTCTGTGATATTTTTTAGGTTTTTATCGCTTCGTTTTCATTTACTTCAGCAGAAAAATTATGGATATCTTAGATTCTAATCTCAAATAGCAGGAAAAAAATTCTTTGATAGTATTTTTGTCCTTTTGGTGCAATCTTTTGTTTACCTTTAACTCTAAATAATATACTGTCCAACACAACCAGTGAATTAACACAACTTCTCTGAACCTTGCCAATTATAATTCATAAATAATTTTTTTTAAATGAATAAAAAGTTGAGAATAACAGAAGAATTTTCCATCGTTCCATGGAAATATGAACAAATACATTTGAGAATGACAAAAATTTAACTTCTTCTTCATGTTCATGACAAACAACGAATTCAATTCAATAATTATTGAATAAGTAACAAAGATCAGGCCAGTCATAGTTCTAGGATATCTGAAAAAAAAAATTAAATAAAGGCATACATTGACATACATTTTTGCAATGAAAGCAACTTTTCAACATTATGACAAACAAAAAATATAACCCTTTTCTGAATTAAAAAAAAAAAAATTCACTCTTAAGTAAAAAGATTGACAATGCTGTCCAAAGTGAACTTTTAACATGACGTGAAGATTCATCCAAAAATTTCATTTCAGAAGCAAATCAAAGAAATTGTTTAACATATTGTATTGGTTTGTCCAATAAGCTCATGGTTAATATTAACCCACATCCTCTCAATAACTCTGAGGAAGAAGAAACAAATATGCATCATGTTAAATAATACATACATACTATTCGTCGATCAACTTCAGCAACGTTAAATATAAAAAGCAAATGTCTACTTTGACAACAAGGTTTGAAACCCATTTCACATATGAATGTGACAATTTGGAGAAACATACACATACAATGTGTGACATCAACAGCTTGCCATAGTGATCGAACGATTAAGAAAAATTTTTTAAGTTTTCATCTTCTCATTCATCCAGTTACAACTGATATAAAGAGTTATGGCCCCTATTTTTGTGGGTGTCATAGTGGCTCTAAGATTAGGTGGTTCTAGGTTCCAATCTTCGCTCTGCCACAGGTAAATCCGTGCGAAAGGGGGTTTACAGATATTACCTTCTCTCCCTTAGGAGTTTAATATAAAAAGCCAGCTCTAGAAAGTATTAGTAGGATGTTTTCATAGTGATTGATGCACTGTTTCTGATGTCTGCCCCTGCTGATATAGATGCCTTGGTAAATAATGGTTTGCACAAAACAGTGGGAAGCACTTTAACCATTGCCCATTTTTTAAACTTCTATACCATTATATTTGTAATGTTTAAACTTGCCTCAAAATCACAGTACCACAGCAATGGGTGGAATTTAGAAGGTTCCCATCTTTGCTGCAAAAGCATGGAGAAACTCCCAGATGTAAATCATAAAAGAATGTGGTCAAGCTGTCAAATCTTTCACACTTGATCTTTATGTAAATAAATATAACTGAAATCTATATACTATAACTATTGAAGAGTTTATCCTCTGGTAGTATCCTAATACAGGTTGAGGAAAAAAAGAAAACAAAAACAAAACAACAAACGCAAAATTGGGCAAGGGAACTGATCACAGTCTAGAAAGAGTATGAGGTCTTGATTTGAACGTGATTGTCGCCACCAGAATGAGCTTCGCTTCACGATATGTTGCAAAATGGAGCATTTGTGGGGAAAGGTCATCCTGCCAAAGATGGGTCATAAGTCGGTCACCTGAATCGCTTTCACCTTTGTAGGAAATGCTTATCTTCAGAACAGGATACAGGCAGATATCGCCCTGTACATACTCGAGAACCCCAGCTTTGTTGGCAACTTGTGCGGCATCAAGACAAAATCTGAAGCAGAAGAGGGGGAATAAAAGCACATAGAGATGGAGGACAGATATAAGAAAGGTGGCTGGATCACTACTAGGTGCAGGGCATTCATGGCAAGAATTTCAGAAGGCCGTGAAAGGTGCAGGAAGATATCTTAAGCTTTCTGATTTAAGTTCAGGGACAACCTTTTTTTGGTAGTGGCAAAAAAAAAAAATAAAAAAAATAGGACATTACTTGCTGAAACTATTTTCTTTCTCATTAAAGCTGAGTCTTGAGAAAATTTGGCACTACTCCCTACCTGACATAACTTCCTTGGTTTGTATGTCCGTTGTGGTCTGTATCACTTGGCATAACCTGTCTCTCTACCTGTAGCAAGCAAAACACTCATATTGAGACAAGTAGAGAAAAAATTATTACAATTTGCTGCTTGATAAAATTTTAACCCTCAGTACTGCTTCAGATCATATATACTGTCATTTAGCTTCGTTAGCGATTTATAATATGAATTAGTGTTGCCAAACAAAAAAAGCATAATGAAGGGCTGTTATTCCACACCATGACGATAAAGAGAAACAATGTAAGTAGCAGATTGAGGGAATTTATTCAAAAGCAATCATAGCGTCTAAAAACTAGAGTGTACAAATGAGTCTGGATATTAAATAAAATAATCTTGAAAGTATATTTTTTCATGCGCTTACCTAGTTAAGATAGATTTAGGAAAAATAAATTCTGACTTACTGCCACTATTGCCAGAAAGTTTGATTCTATTTTCTTATCATTTTAATGACTGTTAATTTGTATGAATCATTCAATGGCATCTCTGTTTCTCTGAAAATAAACTAGATTTTTCCCAAGAGGTTACATAATTCTATCGTTAGTTCATAATTCAGGGGAGGGGCATACATTTTAAGAAGCTTTTTGAGAAGCTCACCTGAAATGCCCCCTCAGGCACAACCAACTGTGAGTTGAGGAGAAATTTAGCTTGGTCACCCACCCTTCCCTTGACATCTTTAAACTTCTCTTGGTACCATGACGGCAGAGTGGTTGGCCGTCTGGAGATCCTGTCCACCAGAACCATTTTCAAGTAAAATGTTGCTAGTTCCTTGTTATCCAGCTTGTTGATGAGGACTTGCCGAAGGGTGACAGAGGTCTGTCCCAAATTGATTGTTTCCAGAGTGACCTATGGAGAGAGCCAGAGTAAAAAAAATGAGATATAGATACTTACAAAAATAATAAATAAAAAAAATTATTCATGATCGAATACTCAAACACATATTTGATGCTTTTAAATATGGTAGCAAAAGGGATTAGCACAAAAGCAGAAATGTTGCCCCTTCTCTAGAAGACATTAAATTTGACAGAGAATCAGCTTTTCTGACTGCTTGCCTGCTTGGAGGAATCTAAACCTTTTAAAAGCACCAACACTGATAACTACGTTTAAATATTCACAAATGTAGGTTGGAAAATCAACGCAGCAACTCGACACCCTCAATATTCTTAATGAGGGATTGAATGATCAGAACAACAAAAAATTTTAAAAATGTTGCGTAACGCTTTCAGGCAGTGGGTAGGGGGGGAACAATTCTTTAGCAAAATATTTTATCCTAAAACATAAAAGAAATTGTTTTTCAAAAGTAACAATGTGAAACATCAGAATGTCAAAACATTTTTTTTCTGAGACATACAATTTACTCTGACCAGTTTGGCTATAGTCTAATTTTACCATAAGTCAATGTTTTACTTTATGATATTCACTTACTTTGTATGGAAAATAATTGAACTTTCGAGCAACATCCCAGAGACAAGGATCAAAGTAGTATTCTCCACCCAAGACAAATAAAGCATGCTTGTCCGTCGTTAAGGTGTTGCCGTCTAGGTAGTTTCCAACGATGGAGGGTATAGCTCGCCCAGCTTCAAACATACGACAGATTTTCCAAGGACTTATGCTTCCTAACCAAGTTTAAAAAATTGCGAAAAAGAATTCATTTATTTACTAGCTCAAAATGTCAACATATGATAAGTTTTTATACTTCTTTTTCGCTTGCTCAAATTCTTTAAGCTTTTTCCTACCTTAATTTCAAATCAAAGACCATTCACAAACCATTTAACAATAAAGATTTCTCTCACAGACCATAAACCAATAAATGTAGAAATTATTATTGAATTAAGTGAAAAAGAGGTTGGGACTACAGCTAGAGAAAACATAACATGACCTTTGATAGAACCTTGAGAGACATTGAATTTGACGCAGCTTTTCTTGGGTTGGAAGAGTGGACACTTCTGCATAGATCGAAATGACATTGCGTTCAATAGTTTTATATTTTTAGAATCTGCAATGGCTTAAGTTGCTAGCTCCCTTAAATTTAACCAGTGCAGCTGTAGTTTCAATACCTTCATAGGAACAAAATTACCTCCCCTATCAAAATCATCATAAGATATTCCTGGAAAGTGGCTCTCTACTTGGTGTTTCTGCAAGTCTATGACAACATCATACTCTTGCACATGGGTTGCCATCTGGTAAAAGACACACAAAAAACTCAGCAAATGAGCAAATGAGATGTTCAGGACAATTGGATTGGACCTACTGCAGGCACCTTTCATGCATGTATTGGTTATAGTAGTAGCAAGATTAAAGTTTCTTCTCAAAGTTCTAGCTAGCACATCCATTTCCTCATTTTCCACAGGTTGGAAGATTTTAGCTACAAACTTGAACCAAATATTAACATGGGCAAGGTCACCTACAACCTTGAGGATAGGAAAATACTAAAGCGTCCTTACAATAAATCAATCTTGGAGTTTGTTGTTGAGTTGTAAGAGCTTTTTTATTTCCAACCTTCTAGTCCAAAATCAAAACAAGTATGAGAGATTTCTTTTACTTTCGCTTTCCCTTTTTGTCAACATCATAACAGAATGAACTAATTTACAAAACATGGAAAATAATAAAATAAAAACTACAGTCTCAGTATGGAGGATATGGAACATGATAAGATTGTAAGAGTTTTAGAGTGATATCGCTACAGGGCTCCCCCCAGAATGTTGCATATTTGAAAATACTAACTTACCGTACGTATTATAGAACATAAAAATGAGATTACAACATGGAATATTCTTTTAAAGCAAAAGGAAAGAAAAATACATGAAGGTGGAATGTGAAAATAAAAATTAAAACGATCTAGCGCTTAGAATAGTTCTGTATCTAATGGGTCTCTTTATGATTCTGCCTGATCTTGTATTTGACTGACTGTCTGAGACTGTTTCACTTCTAGAATTGTCATCTACTCGCGGGGCCTGGTCGTGAGGATGCACGGCTGGGGGAGGAAACTTAGGGTCAGCAGAATTGGCAGGTTTGAGTCTATCTATTGACACTCGAGTGGACTTATTATTTCGTAAAATGTCAAAATGTTTATCTGAGCGATATAAAACCTTGAAAGGTCTGTCATAGGGTCGGACCAAAGGACCACGATGTGCATCATAGCGCACGTAAACCTGTTCCGCGGACATGAGATCTCGTGGTAGGTATTTTTTCGTTGTACCATGATGAATCGGAGAAAGCGGCGATAACTTGCGAAAGTTTTCTTGTAGATCACGAACAAAAGTGCTACCTGGTGAAATTCTTTCGGCCGAATTTGATGGGAAGAAATCACTGGGGATTCTCAAATTGGTGCCATATGTTAGGAGAGCGGGTGCAGCGTCAAGGTCTTCTTTCCACATGGAACGAATACCCAGGAGAACAATAGGCAGTTCATCCATCCAGCCAGGTCCAAGGAGCCGGGCTTTGAGCGCAGCTTTAAGGCTGCGGTGAAAACGCTCGACCATGCCGTTGCTCTGCGGGTGGTAAGCCGTGGTATGTTTGTTACTACAGCCAAGGACGTTATGCAATTCACGCCATAAACCACTTGTGAATTGTGGACCTTGATCCGATGTGATAGAATCTGGTACACCAAAAAACGTGCTATCCAGGTCCTAAGTAAGGCTCTGGCACATGTTGTTGCCTCAGCGTTTTGGATTGGTACTGCTTCGGGCCATCTGGTGAACCTGTCGATGATGGTGAACAGATATGTGCAGCCTTCTGAGGGGGAAAAGGTCCTACAAGGTCTACATGAATATCGACGATCTGGAGGGTCGAATGAGTTGAGGGGAGTTTTGGTGTGTCTGCCAATTTTGCTTGCTTGACAGGAATGACATGCCCGTACCATATTTTTAACTTCACGTTTAAGTCCAGGCCAGACATAGCGGGCTGAGATAGCTCGTGTGGTGGGTTTGTGGCCAGGATGGGAAAGATTATGGATGGCTTCAAAATTGTCTTTGTCCAGAGCGGTGGGACGATGGGACGTGGGCGAGAGGTGGAAACGTCGCATAGTAAAATGCAGCCATCTAGGTTGACTTCTTTTAGTTTCAGAGCACCTGGTTGTTTACGCAATTCTGCCACTTTAGGATCTCTAAGTTGCTCTTCGGCCATTCGAGCGAGGTCTATGGGGGGAATGGGCGATGCTGATGCCACCATAGGTTGTTCGGCGCAGGGGGCACGTGAAAGTACATCAGATACAACATTGTCTGTTCCACTGATATATCTAATGTCCGTTGTGAATTCTGCAATGTACGTTAGCTGTCGCTCTTGTCGTGGCGACCTGGCTGTCTTACTTGTAAGAGCATAAGTTAAAGGTTTGTGATCAGTGAGGACAGAGAATGGTCTACCTTCTAAGAAGAAACGAAAATGTTGGATGGCGCTGTAAATAGCCAACAGTTCTCGGTTAAATGTAGAGTAGCGGCTTTGTGTCGATGTCAGCTTCCTAGAAAAGAATGCAATCGGTTCCATGGTGTTTTTGTGATAATTCTGCGCCGATTGCTGAATCTGAGGCGTCAGTAGATAATCGCGTTTCAGACTTCGGATCTGGATGGTTGAGAAGTGTGGCTGAAGCTAGTGAAGATTTGGCTGCCTCGAACGCGGTCTGGCATTCATCTGTCCAAGTAATTACTTTACCTCTGCTTTTTGTTGCTTCCGTCAACGGTGCTAGAAGTTTGGCAATTCCAGGGAGGAATCTGTGGTAGAAATTCAGCATTCCCAAAAAACGTTGTAAGGCTTTCTTGCCGTTAAGTTTTGGTAATTCAGTGATGGCCTTGACCTTTTCAGGTAGTGGTGTGATGCCGTTTGGGGTAATCTTATGACCGAGAAATGTCACTGTAGCTTGCCCGAATATGCATTTTTGAGTGTTGATGACAAGATCATTGGTTGCCAGTAAGTGGAATACAGAACGTAGATCTGCCTCGTGTTCCTTGGGAGATGAGCTAGCTATCAAAATATCGTCTAGATAAACGAAACAGCAGTTGAGGTCGTGTAGAATACCATCCATGAGCCGCTGGAAGGCTTGAGCAGCGTTTTTTAACCCAAAAGGCATTTTTAGGTATTCGTAGAGGCCAAAAGGAGTGATGATAGCTGTCTTAGGGATATCCTCCTCAGCCACAGGTATCTGATGATACCCACGAATAAGATCAATCTTTGAAAAGATAGTTTTTCCACGTAGATTACTATTTAGGTCCTGAATGTGTGGCAGCGGATACCTGTCATCTTTGGTCACGTCATTCAACCACCTGTAGTCTCCACACGGGCGCCATCCTCCATTGCTCTTTCTTACAATGTGTAAAGGTGACGACCAAAGGAGATGATGATCGGCGGATAATACCAAGTCGTTCTAGTTCCTCAAATTCAGCTTTCGCTGCAGACAATTTGTCATTATCAAGGCGGCAGGCGCGAGCATGAACAGGGGGACCGGAAGTTGGTATATGGTGTACAACGCCATGCTTGTTATCACGAAAAGTGGGTATCAAAAGTTCTGGAAAATCTTCTAGAATGGCCTCATATTTTGAATGTACTTTGTGTATACCCGGGCGTGGTGAATGTGTAGGTCTAGCGTTGACGATGGTGCTACCATCCAAAGAAACCAATCTCTTGTTGCTGAGGTCGATTGCGAGACGGTGGCAGGTGAAAAAATCTGCCCCCAATATTGGCTGAGTGACGTCGGCTATCCAGAATTTCTGTTTGAAGAGCGTGGTTTTGCCGAGTTTCAGAGAAATCGGTCCTTTCCCATAAGTTGCAGTAGCCGACCCATTAGCTGCTATGAGATTGGGGCCGCGAGATTTTTTTCTATCCGAATTTGTGGCTGGAAAAACAGATTCTTCCGCTCCAGTGTCTACTAAGAAAGAACGACCTGAAATAATATCAGTGACCGAGAGAGAACTGGAGTTGACCGCACAGATTGCAGGGGCATTGATCAAGCCAGTAGCCCCCTTTATTTTGCACTGGCTCTGTCGTTTCCCTGGCTGGTTGGACGTCGAGACATTGCACAAGGTCGGCCGTCGACGAAATGTTCGCAGGATCTAGCATTGGAAGCAAATCGGGAATGGTATTTGCATAAAACAAAAGTAGGGGTAGGGGTCGTAGACCTATGCTTCTGTCGAAAACGTGGATTTCTTTGGAGGGCGTTCACGTCTCCGTGACAGGAGTTAGCCTGTTCCTCTAGTGTTGCCTCGATTGGGTACGTATTTTGGATGGAACGCGTAGCAGCAGCCGAAAATTCTACGTCCATTATTCCATCGGCTGTCTTTGCGAGGGTGTCGAGGTCAGCATCTGGAGTCTGAGCCAGAATACGGCGGACCTCAGGGGGCAATTGGTGTAGGAAAAGGGCACGGAAAAGTGTTACAGGGTCATGGTTAAGGCTCCGCATGTGTTGGAGAAGTTCTGATGGCTTGCGGTGACCTAAACCTTGAGGTTGAGCAGTTCTTGATCTTTTTGAAGCTGTGTCGCTTCATAGGCGTTGAGGAGAGCTGATTTTAGTCTGTCATACTTCCCTACTGGAGGTGGGTTTTCCAACACTGCTTGGACACGGCGTGCAGTAGAGGAATCTAAGAGCTGTATCACATGGTGGAACTTAGTTAAGCCTTGTGTAATCGGTGGCGTGTGTGTGTTGAAGGATGCTTCTAAGCGAATAAACCATGCCTTGGCGTTTGTTTGCCAAAACTGTGGTGCCTTGAAGGCGACTGCCGACACTGACGAAACTGTTGTAGTTGTGGCCTGCGTTGCGTGAAGAGTCTGCTCTCTGATCGCGTCTGCTAGTTGTTTGATAGCATCAAGGTCTATGGTTAAAGGTTTAGAAATGTCAAAATTATGATATTAGGTTGATGAATATAGATCTAGGTCTAGATCTAGATCTGGTATGGGAGTGTAGACTGTAGTGTTAAGCCTGGTTTGGTGGCTGTGGTTTAGTCGGTTTACTCGCTCTAGTAAGCTGTATTTTAGATCTAGATTCGTATTCTGAAAAATCTATTGCCTGTGACGTATTTACTTAACGTCGGGGTCACCAATAAAGCGTCCTTACAATAAATCAATCTTGGAGTTTGTTGTTGAGTTGTAAGAGCTTTTTTATTTCCAACCTTCTAGTCCAAAATCAAAACAAGTATGAGAGATTTCTTTTACTTTCGCTTTCCCTTTTTGTCAACATCATAACAGAATGAACTAATTTACAAAACATGGAAAATAATAAAATAAAAACTACAGTCTCAGTATGGAGGATATGGAACATGATAAGATTGTAAAAGTTTTAGAGTGATATCGCTACAATACGTTTTTTTTTTCTTTAATTTATATAACATTTAGCTCAATGAAAAAATAACAGCAACATCTAAACTTAAAGCAAGAATTTTTACCTGTCGCGTACTGTATAGTTAGTAACCCTAAGCATTGCCTAAAAGTAAAATCTTACCTTTAAATTTACACATTTTTGATCAAACTCAATTTTAGTTATGTTAAATAGTCTTTGTCAAGGCAATTCCAAACCAGAAACATAAAAAGCATTTTTCATTTCATTATCTTTAATTTCATTTTTCTGTGTTAAAAAATCATTTCAGGTGAATAACAAAAAAATTAGAGTACTTGTGTATACATGGTTTTTACTGTCATCAAATCTCTTTTTTTTTTCAATTTGTCTTTACAGTGTTGCACTGCAATTAAAGAGGCCACATAATATTGTACAGTCAATTGAAACTGAATGTCGCAGTGGAGCTTTGTGAATACTGAATAGTTGCAAAGCACAGTAAAAAAAAATAAAAATAAGTAGTGTACAGCTAAAAAATTTACAAAACAAAACAAAGTAAAAAAGTTTTACCCCTTCATTAGACACAAAAACAAGATCAAGAAATAAACAAGAATTTATATATATAAATGTAAATACAAACTATAAAAGGATAAAAATAAAATAAGGGGTTACAGAAAGATCTACCAAGGAAAATAGATCTATAACAGATAATAGTTCTAATACTGGCCAGCTTGACCTTTCTTCCATGAACAAAGCGACCGAGCTAGAAGTGGACGTGGATGGGTTTAACCGTCACCAGTACATTCTTTGTCTTGCACAGATGGAATGGGCAGAATTTGTTTACAATCTACCTGTTTGAAGTCTCAGCAACAGGAAGGCCCAGTAGTCGCTAATAGAAAACTGTCGCCAGATGCATTCAGCTGGGCTAATTTAGTAGGGTGGGAGGGGATTGGTGTGCCGTTCCAGCAAGTGTCACAGAATCAAAGGCTAGTGTGTATGTCGACAAATTGTGTTTCTCAGAGAAGGTTGAAGCCCTGAGCATCTTTTAAATTATAAATGAAGCCAACATTTTCTTTGAATATAGATCTAGTTGAAGGCAGATACTTTGATGAATTGATCTACCTTTAATATATCTTTGTTGTTTGATGAAAAGGAAGAAATAAAAATTAGACAATTTTAAGGAGAATTTGCCAAGGGAACTGATTAATTTAAGGGATATGTGATTTTTAGGTATCCATGCTCGAATGTACATGTGTTTTATCAGCTCTGCCATTAGCAATATTAAGCAATCTTCTAATTTATAAGCATCACAAGGCTTAGAGGATGTGTTCTTGTCAACATTAGATTTAATAAGAGGCTTCGAGTATACATCTAGTTATAGATTCTATATCATTGCTAAATTTGCCTTTCTGCGGATCTAGAGAGCTGCCTGTAAATGTTCAAGCTGAGATGTACCAAGTCTGTGATTTCAATTGTTTGTTTTGGAGTGTGTGTATTTAAAACCCGAGGTGATTTTTTTTTAATTTCATATACCTCAAATCTCAATTATATAAATTTGCTCATGGATCCAGGATTAGGCTTAGATTTAGACCTTAGCCTAGAAAAAGTAGAACTAGATCTAGATAAGGTTTTGGTCTACTTACCCTGCTACAATAGTGGATTTCTAGATCTAGATTTTGATCCGGTATCACCGGCTTCGTTTGTTGTTGTTTGTGCAGGGATGCGGGCAAAGGTGAAACTGGTGACTCCGCACATGGAGAAAAAAGTTGCGAAAAATTTTACTCCGTGCATCTAACCTGGTGACACAGATCGACTTGATTATAGTTGTTAATTAACGTTGCCGTTATTGTTGTGGCTCGTGGTGGTGCTATTCCAGCTGTGATTGTTAATGTTGTTGCAATTTTTTTATGTTGCTCATGTTCTTGATGTATATTTCTTTCTCTCCCTTTTTTTTTGGGGCTCATTTTATGCGTCTTGATTCAGTTTGATCAGTGAAGTCGATAGTAAAAATTAAACATTGAAAATCACAGTCATTTTTCTCATTTAATAATAATTCGATGACAAAAGAGCCTTAGATGAAATTATAAAGAGCGAGAGGATACAATAAAAAAAAAAAAAGACATCTTCGTGAGATACATTCTCCTCATTACTACTAAAAGTCGTGGTATATTTTTATCTTTCAGAAAATATTGCTAAGAAGAGATACAATGTCTGTAACGTGATTGTTATTTTTTCAACATTTGCAGCAACAAAAGTTATTTCTTGTTCTCCTTGTCTACTTTTCTTCCCAACCTATAAAATGTGCATATCCCTAAAAAGCTTCGATGATAATCAGATGTGTCATTCTATGTAGCATGTCACTACTACTACTACTACTACTACCACTACTACTACTACTACTACTACTACTACTACTACTACTACTACTACTACTACTACTACTACTACTACTACTACTACTACTACTAGTACTACTTATACTACTACTACTACTACTACTACTGCTACTGCTACTGCTACTGCTGCTGCTGCTGCTGCTACTACTACTACTACTACTACTAATGCCACCACTACTTCTTTCCAAACAATGTTATAATAACCTACAAAACTGAAACTAAAGATTAAGCTTTGCCAAATTGGTCTTATATCAAATAAAAATATAAAAAGATTCTTTTTTCTTCAATTTGGATTCATAGTCTCTATTTGTTTCAATTTCTGTCTGTCATTCTCTCTCGTTTCCTTTGTACTTGTAGCCCTTGTGTATATTCTCTCTCGCTTTCCCTGCCTGTACTCTCTCTCTCTCTCTCTCTCTCTCTCTCTCTCTCTCTCTCTCTCTCTCTCTCTCTCTCTCTCTCTCTCTCTCTCTCTCTCTCTCTCTCTCTCTCTCTCTCTCTCTCTTTTTCTGTCCCTCTGTTCCTTTCCTACAGTTTCACACCAGCTTGTATGTCATGAACTGCAAAAGCTTTAAACTAAAACTTATACAAAAGGAAGGAATATTTTATAAGTATCTAATTCCAAAACGAACAATTCCAAAAGCCATAAAATCTTAGAGAAGGATACAAACTTAATCTATATTTCTCTCACGAAAGATGAAAAGTAGCATAATTGTATAATGTTACGTTTTTTATTGTTTCACCCTTTCTTTTCTTTTTTTGTTAACTGTTTTAAGTGTTTAGTGTTTGTGTTTGATCTGAGCCTCAAACTTCCAAGTTGAGATTAGAGCTGCAAAAAAAAAAAAACAATCCTGGGACACCTGCGTTTTTTTTTTGGTTTTTTTTTTAGGGGGGGGGGGTTTTCTTTTTTTTTCCAATCCTACATAAAATTCAGGTATATATTGGCTAAGCTGCACTAACCAAATGCAAACTCATACTATGGCAATAAACTAGCAACAAAATAGATCTAAGCCAGTAATATTAATAAAGCTTACAGTGATTATTACATTACAATATAAAGCAAAATCATTTAAAATTTATCAAGGAAGTATTTATTTAGCTTTAATGCATAAAATAAGATTTAAATGATACATGTTACCAAGGTTAAAAAATGGCTTATGCAGTGGTACAGTATATTATGTGGATTGAAACTGAGTTTTTGATTATCAATATTAATTATCAATTTTTCATGTTTGGGCAAACACTACTATTTGTATAAAAATGAGCTTTGGAGTTTTATAAGATTGATTCCATATCTCATATTTTATAGACTTAAAAAAAACAAGACTTTAATTGAACTTGAAGACCTCAGAGTATGTAAATGCTAAATGCCCATAAAGAATACATATCTTGACTTGAAAATTACTTTTTGGCTTCTAACTTTTCCGCATATTTCAAATAATTTTTAATTCTCCAATGTTAAATATATCCACAAACGAAATAGCTCGATAAGCCCATCAAGTGGGTTGGTTTAGCTTCAAAGATCATGAATTAAATCCATGAACACTTTATATGTGCACAATACAGCTACCAAACAATAAATATTAAAAGAGTTTTCTGGTGATAATCTCTATTAATTGAACTGTAGCTAAATGAATATATGTGTAGCATCACCACGAAATGAGACCTTTTTGCGGCAAAGAAGTTTTTGGGTAAATGCAATTTTTCTAACGAAAGCTTGAAATTTCCACTTTTTATATTGCTCTTTTTTCTAACTCTCATATTGTTTCAGAATTAAAAGAACGTTAAATACTGAGAATTTCAAGCCTTCCTGAAGAAAATGCCAATTTTCCCAGGTGGGGATGCTTCATAAATAATATTAACTAAGCTCATCTTCTATCTTTAGCATAAAATCCCGAAATATATTTCAGGAGACAGGATTTTTATGCATGACTTTTTTTTTCATATAGGTAAAGGACATACCCAAATACATGCAAATACATGAACTAAAGGCTGAATTGAGTTGGAAACACATGTGCGTTGTAATTCTTTATTCTCTTGAGTATTAGTGACACTTGTGAAACTTTTCTTTCATATCGTTTCATAAAATGAGATGAACAATTTCTCAAATTGTCCTACAGGTAAAGTAATTATAAATCACAGATATGTTCTTCACTAGATTCAAGCCTTTCAATAAACATGACAGTGGTAGCCCTGATTATGACTCTATTTGGCAATCCAACATCCATGAAAGTAATTAACCATAACCTTTCTGGAAAATAGATAGTGCAGCAAGCTACCAAAAAATCCATTGATAAGTTCCATCACAACCAACACTCATAACATAAATTCAAATGAGTGTAAATCATGCTTGATTATTTTATATTACTGCAAATACTTCAAGTTGAAGCTTTTTAAGTTAAGCAAAATCAAAGAAAGCTTTAAAGTTAAAAAAAAAATGAGCAATAAAAAATCATAATAATTTCATATGTTATCACTTTTTTTCATATATGTACAATAAAATGTATATCAGTGTTTTATCAACACTAACAGGAACAAAATTACAATCATGCTCAAATACTTTTTTATTCATTTTAATGTTTTCAACACATCAACTAACACATCAGTTTGGTCGAGCACACGGCTGTTTTGCTATGGTCATTTGTTTCTCGTTTTGCCCTTTACTCAGGGTGTATTTACAAATTAAATGCAAACAGAATTCACCAACTTAATACTGGCACAAACCTTAGTCATTAGATTTTTTTCTGTTTCAAAGTCTCTAAACATAAAGCTGACTTAACATTTTATTTTCTTTCTTGCCTGTGTATCACAACCAAACATCTTCTAGATAAGTCTTATGGATTCTCTTCTTCATGATGAACATATGGGCCTCATCTTTGCTCATGCCTGAGAAAGCAAAAATAGAAGACAACAATCAAACCATGAAGCATTGGAAATTCATGCAAAATTATTCTGGTTCACTGGCAATACCCTTATTGTAGGGTGACAATTAGCATTTCCTAGCTGTAGCTAAGATAGGATCTCAAAATGCTTTCAGACTGCATATTCTACAAAAATTTATTCGCTTTATATAGTTCCAGAGATGCCATTCTCATTTTGACTTTGAGCACCAACTATTTTTCCTACCTGTATCATGTGAGCTAATCTGAGGTAGTCTACCTGCTGTGAATATGAAGGGCAGGGAAGTCAATAGGAGTTCAAACTATCAGTTTGAGTCAACAAAATTCATACATGCAACTTGTCATGCAAGTAAAGCCGACAGTTAAAACCACTTCATTGCTTAAAATCTGTGCTAAAAAAAAACATGGATGGAAGGGTTACATTTTAATCTTTCACCTATTTCGTCCATCATAAATCTGAGTTATTCACAAACCTCTCTCGGTTTGAAGAATTTCTTCAAAAGCTGCCGTGACATCAGCTGCCATATTTTTGGCGTCACCACAGACATAGACAAGAGCCCCATTCTCTGTGAGGAGACGCACAATGGTGCCAGAGTCTTGTCTCATCTGGTCTTGAACATAGCGAGCGGTAGTATCAGAGGTTGACTTTCTTGACTGAGGTGCCCCACTGGCAGAGAAATGTTCGTGTTTTATGTGTTCAGCCTCTGTAGGTGATGCCTTTGTACTAGTTGGATCTTCTTCTGTTACGATATCTCTGGAAAACGTAACTCGGAGATCTGTGAGGACACCGCTGCTCTTAAAATCCAATAATTTTTCCCTGTAAAAATAATTTATAGAAATTAAAAAAAATGTCTCACATCCAGTGCTTGCTCAAGACAAACTAGTTTTGCATATTTTCTATACATTAAATTGAATTTTTCATAACTATAAATACAAAGGGTGCAGAGAGGATGGTTTTCACTATTCTTAAAACCAACATTTTCCAGTGGTTCTTCAGCTTTATACCAAAAGGAATTTCAAAGAGTTTTAATTTCAAATACCAAAGTTTAAAGATATTTTATTCTGTATTTGAAAAAAAGTGTCTCTAATCATATATCTCTTATCATTATTTGATTTTACTTGACTGCACATGAAACTAGGGTAGAAATTTCAAAAAATAAAATAATCAAAGAGAAAACAATATTTTGTTACCATTCACAACAACGTAGTGGCTCAAGATGGAATATTGCCACTGAGAATGGTTATAAGGATGAAAGTCACATTTGTAAATTAAGGGATCATAAATTAGTACCTAAACAAAAAATCCTTATCTCTGTTTCTGCAGCCAAAGTAAAGCCATGTTTCTCCATATTTCACAACAGATCCCTCCACCTTTTCCAGCTCTCTTCGAAGAATAGCTCTCTCCTCTAAAAAGCCAATAAAAGGAGCCACGCCTGTTCCAGGCCCAATCATAATGAGAGATTGACTCAGATCAGTCGGTGGTCGAAAATGTTGGTTTGTGCGCAAAAATACAGGGATCTGGTGAGAAAAAAAATCAATAAAGATACTTTAAGCAAATAGTTAACCAATGGACAAAAAAAAATCACAGCGAAAATAAGAAAATGTTAGTTTCATTTATAAAAAAATGAAAATAAAGTAATTCCAATCCTGATAGACTAAGCATTCAAAAATAATAATAATAAAAAAAGACATAGACTTCCTTGCAGAAACGGATAACTGATAGATACAATTGTAGAACTTGGCTTTTTTAGGCCCTGTAGTAAAATTCTTGCCCAATATATCACAGTTTGTTAATCTTATTCATCCTTATAACATTACTATTTGAAACCCTTTAGCTGGTATTTATTGAATGTTTCCTGTGAAAATCTAGGCTTTGTTCCTTCTGAAAAATTTTTCTATATGTGATGGAATAGGTGTTTTAGAGTCTAGACAAAATCTGCCCACCTATACCTGAAATTAGCTACTACAACAGTTAAATGAATTGGTATTAACAAAAGTCCCCTCAAGTCAAATAATTGTAGAAAAACAGATCTTTATCTCTGTCAAGAAATGATTTTCAAAGGTGGGTTGATACCCCAGAATATCATGCGTTTATGTTAAATTAGTTGTAACTCAAAAAAAAAAACATTATGGAGAAAATAAACAACCTAGCTCACTGCAAATGTCTTCCATTTCCAACAACCCTTGACTATGTATTTGTACAATTCCACTTCTCACTGAAAGAGAACATGTTATATTTTGATTGAATTGTGAAATCTATTGACGTCTTTCACCTGAATTTTCTTTTCCTGTTCTTCATCTCTCTGCAGAAGCGCAGAAATGTCATCCAGCCAACCTGTGCACACACCATGTCTATGGTAGAAATGTCCCTCAGTAATATTTGCCTTGATCTCTACAAGGTTGAACACCAGATCCAGACTGTTTGGTGTGACCCTTTGAGAACTGAATACAAACATTCAGTGTGAATTAAAGGAAAAAAAGCATTGTGTATTCTAGATTACTCTTAAAAGCTTATTATTGTGGAGAATAAACTTGTTATTGTTGAAGCAGCCTTACCCTATATGTTCACAAACATACATCTTTGGCAAAATGTGTTGTAGATTAATATCAACTGAGATTTATACCATGCAACACACACGCAAAAAATAGAAAATTGCTCTGAAACATAGGAAGAGTGCTAAGAATAAAAACTGAAAGTGCATCTAGTATTTTTCAAGGTCATAAAAGCATTTGTGGAAATTTTTGAAGTTCATTTAAAATACGTTTCAATTTAAATTTTCAACAGACAAAATGAATTCAAACTAAATTCTAAAAAAAAAAAATTTGAATTAAATAACACAAAAAAAAATACATTTCTGCTGGTAATTCTTTGTATGCTTGGCCAAGCATAAAAAAATCACATCTAACCTAGTTCTTACAAGAAAGGAAAATTACACAGTAAAGAAAAGAGAAAAAAAATCTGTAAGTCCGGCTACCAGTAATGAATGAAGACAATGAAAAGTTAAGTTTGAAACATTTCGCTCTATACCTGCAAGCTGAATAAGGCCGCGGCTGAAGTCTTGGCAAATGTTCTGAAGAAAAAAAATTAAAACAAATGAAAGAAAAAAAAAAGTAAAGCCAATTTTTTTTTTAAAATAAAGTCTAACTATTTTGTTTTTAACACCAGAGCAGCATCACCTTTCTTTACCAAAATGGAGTGTGATTAATGCCTCTTTGCCATTACTCAGACGAATTGGGGAAAATTACCTAGCACTGAAATTTATTGCATACCAATTAGCTCATGGTAGTGACATTTCACATCTGATAATACTGCCTTCCAAAAATAAATTATTGAGATACAAGCAAAACATTTAAAAAGATACCTGAACATTTAAATTTGAGGTCTTACTTAGTGGATGCTTCAATAACTCTTAATCACACAATGGAAATATTCAATATTTAAAAGATACTTGATAGATGTTGCTCTACCGCTCATATTATCAGAATCACAACAAATAATATGACTGCAAACATATCAAACGGCAAAAAATGAGAACAATACATTTAATAGCTAAAATTCATATTTTTTTCTGTTAAAGATAAAACCAAAGTAATGAATCTTCTGTCTTTCTCTATACATCTTTACCAATTAGAGTCTCTGGAGGAGGCATGCATGATGGGAAGGCAAGCAAGATATCCAGCAAGGTGACATGTTCCTGACGCAAACAGTTCGTGTACTCTTGACTGCCTTCCTTGCTACATAATTCTTGCAAACGTCGTATTTCAGTTTCTTCTTTTGTGAATTCTACAAGTGAGCGTAGGAGGGCCTGAATATTGAAACACAAAGAAATTCCGGTTATAAGTCTACCTTCCAAAACCGTTTTAACACAGGAATAGTAACTATCTAATAAAACAAAAGCAAACTCAAATAATCATTGTGGAAAAAGATTAAAAGGATCAATTGGGCTCCAAAGATTCATGAATTGCACAAAAAAGAGAGAGACACAGAGAGAGAGAGAGAGAGAGAGAGAGAGAGAGAGAGAGAGAGAGAGAGAGAGAGAGAGGCAGACAGACAGACAGACAGACAGAGAAATAGACAGACAATCAGAGAGAGGATAGATGGAAAAAAATGGGTTTTTTTAGACAGAATAGAAAGAGAAAGAAATGAAAATCTAAGGGACGTTGGGAAATAGGATAAAAATGCATGTGGCAATAAGTGTATATACCTTTGATGGTGGGTCTCTGATGCTGAGACAGGAAGTCAACACATGTCTCAAAGTACTCTTACAAGGATGGACATGGGCAGGTACCGCTGCCCGTCGCTTCTTGGTGTCTGGTCTAACAGTTACTGTCATGCTTTGATCTGCAATATCCTCAAACTGAAGCCTAACTCAGAATGGACAGAAAAATGTTCACATGTCTTTATTCTCAAAGCCAATACAAATTCTGATTGTTTATAAATGCACTTCGAGTGAAAGAATTTTTTTATCCATTCTATTTTATAAATCATGATAGTTTTGTCATTGCATGTTTATCCAGTTGACAACCAATATTTTAGACATTTCTCTTCATTACAAAAATTCTAAATACTACCTCAAGTGATGGTAAGGCTTTGAAGCAGAAAAGACTGACACTTTAAGAATAGTCTTAAAAAATACCATTTCCAGCTGAAAATTTATATGGGGCAGCATAATAGTGATTACTGGGTGAGGCCTTACTCTGACTGTTAAGGGTTCAAATCCATCAGTCAACCAATTTGTAAAATGGGTTACCAATAAATGGGGGAAAATTTTAAGAAATGACAGTTTTCAGCCTTTAACAGACACAAAATACTGAAACTGTGAAATGTTCTTAAACATAAAGGTTTGTTTGAAGAAGGTAAGAAGTCTTGGTTCTGCATTCTGTGGAGAAAGCAGCAGAGAGAGAGAGAGAGAGAGAGAGAGAGAGAGAGAGAGAGAGAGAGAGAGAGAGAGAGAGAGAGAGAGAGAGAGAGAGACAGAGAGAGAGACAGAGAGACAGAGAGAGACAGAGAGACAGAGACAGAGAGATAGAGAGACAGACAGAGACAGAGACAGAGCGATAGAGTCAGAGACAGAGAGAGACAGAGAGACAGAGTCAGAGAGAGAGTGAGACAGAGAGAGACAGAGAGAAAGTCACAGACAAAGAGAAAGAGACAGAGAGACAGAGAGAAAGTCACAGACAAAGAGAAAGAGACAGAAAGAGAGAGAGAGAGAGAGAAAGAGAGAGAGAGAGAGAGAGAGAGAGACAGACAGACAGACAGACAGAGAGAAAGTCACAGACAAAGAGAGAGAGAGAGAGAGAGAGAGAGAGAGAGAGAGAGAGAGAGAGAGAGAGAGAGAGAGAGAGAGAGAGAGAGAGAGAGAGAGAGAGAGAGAGAGAGAGAGAGAGAGAGAGAGAGAGAGAGAGAGAGATGAACAATTTTTAAGCCAAATGTGCAACTGTCCAACTTCCAAGGAAATACTGTATTCATTAACATGTGTCTAGCTACTTGCAGCATTTATCATTTGAAAAAAAGATGACTTGAATGAAGTAATTTGAACACCCAATGCCAAATCAGATAAGGTTTTAAACATCTTCAAATGAATATGAATCTGTGATGATATGCAAATATTTGCTTTATTATTTATCGCTCTCTATTTCTTTTAAGATTTATATTTCGCCAAAATGTTGATATTTCATCCTACTTGATCATTACAAAAATCATCCTCTTTTTGATAAAAGAATAAGACAACTTTTGTATTGTTTATTTTCCTTGTAAAACTATAATTATCAATTGTGTAGCATTAATACTTTTGCAAAGGCCTCTACAAACATAAGAGCAATGTCATTCTTATGTGGTATAAATACTTGTTTGTTCTTCCCAAACAGAGTTAAAGTAGCCTATAAACATACACTGCTGAGTAAAGTAGATTAATAAACTTGCAACTTTTCTAGATGAGTTGCAAGCTATAGCATATTTTACTTCATATTTTCATAACACTCTTCATGCAATTTATTTTTAATTGTTTTTGTTACACCAAATGACAAATGATACATCATCTCACAAGCCAATGATATATATGTGTGTATATATATATATATATATATGTATGTCATCTTGTGTAAGTGTGTGTGTGTGTGTATGATAGACGAATTAGAAATGATATACTGTAAATGGTAACAGGTGGCTTCAAACTGATTTGACTCTCAAATTTCATGGCTATGTAGTGAGTGCATCTGAATGAGCAAAGGTTTGTGTTAGAAAAGACTTATGAAATAGATATATATTTTTTTTAAACTCTGTGCCTAAACACATGAACATTGCATTTATCCGTTGATCTTTTTTTTTTTAAACTGAGGTATTAGTGACGGTGAAGGCAAGGTTTTTATGATACTGATGTTGAAGGAAATTGTGATGAGGGTTTAGTGATCGGTGAAGGCAAGGTTTTTATGATACTGGTGTTGAAGGAAATTGTGATGAGGGTTTAGTGATCGGTGAAGGCAAGATTTTTATAATACTGGTGTTGAAGGAAATTAAGATGAGGGTTTAGTGATCGGTGAAGGCAAGGTTTTTATAATACTGGTGTTGAAGGAAATTAAGATGAGGGTTTAGTGATCGGTGAAGGCAAGGTTTTTATAATACTGGTGTTGAAGGAAATTAAGATGAGGGTTTAGTGATCGGTGAAGGCAAGGTTTTTATAATACTGGTGTTGAAGGAAATTAAGATGAGGGTTTAGTGACGGTGAAGGCAAGGTTTTTATGATACTGGTGTTGAAGGAAATTAAGATGAGGGTTTAGTGATCGGTGAAGGCAAGGTTTTTATAATACTGGTGTTGAAGGAAATTAAGATGAGGGTTTAGTGATCGGTGAAGGCAAGGTTTTTATAATACTGGTGTTGAAGGAAAATAAGATGAGGGTTTAGTGATCGGTGAAGGCAAGGTTTTTATAATACTGGTGTTGAAGGAAATTGTGATGAGGGTTCAGTGATCGGTCATAATTTAATGTTAGTGGGGTCAGGGAAGGTGTAAGTCTACTCATATTAGAAAGATATTTACATTCTCTGAACGACAATACTATCTTGGTAAGTAAAGGCAACAAATTTAACTCAAATTTTCTTATCTTTCAGGAAAAAAAATATACATAAATAATGATACATTACTTTACGAAGCATCTAACTGGCTGATTGAGTGATTAACATTCAGTTTAGGGCAAGTAAAATTAATATGTTTAGAGTCTTTAAAAGATACAAATGATACAGATGTTTCTTTGCCCAGGAAAAGTAGCATTGTTATACCAGAAGCATAATTTCAAATCATTTACTCACATTATTCCAATATAGAAAAATTTATACTTAGTTTGATTGAATAAATATTTTTCTCTTTTTTCAGGTTCTCCATGGTGGTAAAAAATTTCAAATGTTGAAAATTATCTTTAGCTTCATCCTAATTATGTAGCTATCAAGCTAATTTATGAATAACTTAAATCAAATTTAGCTTTGAGTAATTCGCATGCCCAATGAATCTTGACAAGATTTGAGAGCAAAGGTCGTGAAACAATATAAAGATCCTTTTCTTTAATTTATCTCCCTTGTTTAAATGCTCAGATCATTGAAGTTTTCCAGCTATATGAAATTAAAGTCAATTGACAATAACATTTCAGTTGGAAAACACTTAAATTGAGTATTTTTCCTTGATTCCTATAATATTTTTAATAACATTTTTTTCACCTGTCTCCTTATGATTAAAAATGGTAGCGAAAAATATCTTTAGAGAAGTAAAGTAGTAATAACACACCTCTGGATGAGCAGATCAACCTCACTGGAATTGTTGGGGCAGATGATGGAAACTGAGTCTCCAGGACTATACGTTACACTGGTGCCCTGAAACAGAAAAGAATCAATCTCAGATCATTGTGAGAAAGAGTATCAGAATAAACTCAACTCAACTGAAAGTTTATAACCCACTGCTTTACCTGCTGAGAGAGTGAGAGGCACTAGAATGCTGTGCACTGTGAGCTGTCTGCAATGTCAAATCATAATATCACAAGAAACTCAATGCAACTATCTACAACCAGGTTTGTTTGATGGATTGCTCGAATGCATATTCTGCCAAATCTGCACTCTTCAAGTTGATTTTTTTCTTCAGGGGAAACATATCATTAAAGGCTAAAATTTAAATTAGAAAAAAAAAACATGTAAGGAAAAGTGTTTTTTTCGCACAACTAACTATGATTCGGATGTTTGGAGCTCTATCTGCTTTGGCCAGCTTTATTTTTTGGGTAATTTTGTTTGAATTAAACTCTGTAAAAATTTGCTGACAAGCTATTTAGAGGAAATAAAAACTAGAAAGGGCCTGGGCAACATTCACTATAGCCTAATTTTTTTGGTCACTCCCTTTAAGCGGAAACATTTGTGAATCTAAATTCCAAGCAGTTGTTATCCTCTTACAAACTTTTCATTTCGATCGTAGAGAAGTGCAATATTAAAAAGCTAAGTAACACAGCCCGAAAAAATGTATATCTCTTACCTCTAGCGACAAACGCAAGAGTAGCGTCTTTTTTACTGCATCCCGGCTTGTCAGCACTTTAGCTTCTGACACACACACATTGAACATTTCTGATGCAGCACTTGGGAGCTTGCAGCCATTTTGATACAGCAAAGATGCAAGCTGGATTGAAAAAAGAAAATATGAGAAGAGTTAAGCTATAGTATTAATTTACTTTGTGTGTGAAGGGGGAGGAGGGAGGGGTGTAAACAAGCTTTATTTTAAATTTTGCTAGCAATATTCCTGGCTGCAAGGCAACATCAATTCTAAAAATGTTTGAATACAATGTTTCTCATATCCTTGTTTTGATTTATGAATTTTCAAAAACCATTATAAGAGGAAAGCAAGAAGAGTTTAATTGGCAGATCCAGATATAAGGGAAGATGAAGTAAAATAAGAAATAACAAAAAACCTGCATAAATTATCATAGAACTTAGGAGGGGTTTATTGTACGTGAAAAACTAAGGCTTAAGTTGTTTTCTTATTTGAGGACTCAAATGGAGCTATGAAAAAACATTAAAAAAATGAGGTAAAAAACAGAGACGGGGTGAAGGAAGAAGACAGGGATCAGAGAGGAACAAACTGATAGACAGAGTGTAAATGAAAGAACTAACAAATAGACAGAGAAGTAAAAGGGTGGAGACAGAAAAAAAAAAAAAAAGAGGCACAGAGGAAGGCAGAAGAAGATGATGGAAAGTCAGAGACAAATAAAAAATCAACAACTAAAACAGAGAGTGGCAAACAGTTAAACTTTTAAAGAGAAAAGAGAAATTAGTGGAAACCTAGACAAGTTATGATACAGGGAGAGGTAGAGAGAGAGACAGAGACAGAGACAGAGAGAGAGAGAGAGAGAGAGAGATACAGACAGACAGACAGAGAGAGAGAGAGAGCAATAGAGAGATAGAGAAATTACTGGAAACCTAGACAAGTTATGATAGAGGGAGAGGTAGAGAGAGAGATAGAGACAGACAGACAGACAGAGAAAGACAGATAGAGAGAGAGAGTGAGAGAGACAGACAGACAGATGACAGACAGACAGAGAAAGAGAGATAGAGAGAGAGAGAGAGAGAGAGAGAGAGAGAGAGAGAGAGAGAGAGAGAGAGAGAGAGAGAGAGAGAGAGAGAGAGAGAGAGAGAGAGAAAGAGAGAGAGCGATAGAGAGATAAATAGGCCAGAGTGATTTTTCCCATACCTCCACAGAAGAATCACAAAAATTAACATCCAGAAAAGGTGGAGGCAATACAGGAATGGTCAAGTCTTGATCACAGAGAGGTGGCTTAGAGGAGAACATCCGTGACGCCCTTGACCCTTCCCCTGAGCTCAGCTTATCCTCACCCAGCATTTCACAGCGTGTTTCAGGACGCACTTGGCCACTAAGTGATCTCTCAGCTTGCAGTCTGTTGCTTGCCCGGATGGCTTGGATGTCTTTGGAAGCTTCTGCTAAATCAAGATCAGCTTTGGAAACTTCTGATGCCATGTCTGAGACTTTTGCTAAAGAAATGTTAGCATCCCCTTTGAGAGAAATTTCTGTGGACAAATTTTCTGTATTCTTGGTAATGTTGGATGGCTGCCGGTTTTCATCCTTTAAATTTGTCAAGTCTTTGTTTTGAGTGTCGTTATTTGACTGTGCATCACCATTATTTGAGATTGAAAAATGAGAAACAGCAGAATGTGGCTTCTCATCAATACCAGCTGTGTTTTCTACATCTATAGAGTTTGTGGCAGAGCCATCACCATTTGAAGATATTGTCAGGCTTCCAATATTCTTTTCTACACTGTCTGTACCTGTAGTTGATGCTGCTCCATTTAATTGTAAATGTGACTTAGATAGAACTGTTTCTGTTACAGAAGCTTGATTTGCCTGGTGAATGTCAAGGAATTTTTGTAATGCAGGATAAAGATCCTTCAACCACGGATCTGCAACAACTTCAAGCCTATGAGGAAAAAAAAACAATCATAATTTTTACAAGCAATGGAGGCTGTTTAACAAAATAGTTCTTTTATTGCTCAAAAATAAAAAGAATGTCTCAAAATTGTTTTTTTTCCTACAGTGAAATCTTGATTCCAATAAATCAGAATGTTTTTTTTCCCCAAAAAGAATGGATTCAAGCCAAACAAGGCCTTATCATAAACCATTTGTAATTTTTATAATGATGTTATGGTCTTGTTTATTGAATCAATACATCCTACTTTACAAGCTTAGATGTACAAAAATACTATTTGTGACACCATTGTGCTCTTTATAATTTTTTCACACACTTTCATCATCAACATGAGTACCAAATATTTTTTTTCTCAAGTTTTCATTTTTGAAGACTATAATACTCACGCAAAATATTTATGATTGAAACGGATTTGTCAAAGATAGGTTTATAGGCCTATCTTCATGTCTTAACTGTAGCACAACAAGTTTTTTTTTTAACGACTAACTGGTTTCTTTTTAAAATGGCAAAGAGCAAATTTTGAAATTCTTCACCTTTTATTGTTTCTTTCCAGGGATGTGTGTATACTTGAATGGTTTACATCCATTGGCTGCTTCACTCAAACTGATCAGGCCCCAAAATCATGAATAGTTCTTTTGAGTTAGCAAGTAATATGTCCATTTTAATTTTCATATCTTTTATAAAAAACACAAAAAAAAATAGTGAGCTGGCAAAACCAGAGCCAGTTCCATGCGTGTTAGATTGGTAAAGTAAGAACAAAACACACTGATATTCAGAACAATTATCAAGTAAGAATCATAGCTCTTCTTACCCCACACCATCATCTGCAAAACCAGGAGGGTGAAATGCTTGCGCCCCAAGTTCTTCAAGACGAGTGTTCATGTCTCGCCCACATCTGCAGAAGTTTGAGTAGTTCGAGTCTCCTAAACCTTTAAAATGAGAGGACACAAGTATTTGAAATCACAGTGAAATTCACCACAAAATATTTGAATCCTATCGTTAGGTTTGGCTTATAGTCTATCCCATCATCTATCATTGTTTGAACATAGGATGAACTTTCACTTATTCCAAACTGTAAAATGATCATTGGCAGTTAATTAAAAAAATATTTTTACATCACAAAATTATGATACAATTTGAAGATATGGTACATATCCATCAAATTTATAAACAGTTATACTTTGAATGCTGTTAATAATAACAATTCCATTACATTCAAGTCTTCTTAAAAACTTGCAATCCATTAGTTTCCTATATTTATCATGAAAAAGACTTTGAATTTATTTTATCAGAATCTAGTTTTGTTTACACATGTGGTGCATTAATTAAAAAAATATTTGTCATAACTTCTCAAGACTCTAATTTATTCTGGGATTAAAAACCTTACCTAACAGAGCATAGTGTAGATGAGACAAATATGTGGATGACAAGATGCGTTTCTTGATTCTCCTCATAAATTTCTCTGCGTTGGGTGGAGGATCACCATCTCCTGTAGTAGAGACCACAATGACCACACAGCGTTCTTTCTCCAAGTTAAACTGGGGAGTTTGAGATACACATTTAAAGTTCAGGTCATTTTAAACCTTGTGAACTCCTATACAGATTGATTTAAAAGAAAACAAAATATGTTTCGAATCATGCTGTTCTAAAGTCAAATCAATATAAATAAAATAAATAGGACTTGCAAAACAATGCATACAAAATTTTTCAGTTTACTAAGTGATTTTAAAAAAGCATTATATATTTTATTTTGGAAAATTGTATCTTATTTAGAAGAAATATCATAAAGAGAATTAGAAGGGAATGTTTTCCACACATTGCAATCATACTATAATCAATAATAAAAATTTTCTAATCATGCTCTTCCATCACAATGGTCAGCTTACTTTTTTCCCAATATCATCAAGTTCAAACAGGTCAGCTGTGAGATCAAACGACGTAGCCTTTTCAGCTATTTCTTCAGCAATAGCTTTGGCTTGTCCTGTAGCGGTTCCATACAGCAACAAGAAACGGTTTTGATGCTTGGACTCTCCAACCACCATGATGTGTGGGTCAGTAGAATAGCTTAAGTAAGATCCTGGAATATTGATTAAAATAATGAATTGATTTTATCAAAAAAAATTATTCAATATCACATAAAAACCTAGAAAACGATTATACGATAACTGCATGGATTATAAATAAATGAATTTATTTCAATTGTTTCAAAGCAAAATGAACAAGTTCTCTCTCTCTCTCTCTCTCTCTCTCTCTCTCTCTCTCTCTCTCTCTCTCTCTCTCTCTCTCTCTCTCTCTCTCTCTCTCTCTCTCTCTCTCTCTCTCTCTCTCTCTCTCAGATGAAGTTTATATCTTACCTATAGTCTGCGTTCACTAAAATATGAAAATTTAGAAAAAAAAAATTAATACGATCAAACTCTTTTATTCAAAGTTTTTAAAAAAAAAATGTATGTCCCATTGATCTACAACTAGGCAGCATAACTCCATGTAAAATCGCACTCCCTGAACATGTAATAAATGGATGGTCTTAGGCTGTTAATGATTTTTATTCTTTTATTTTCTTTAAGGATAATAAAAAAAAAAATGCTTGTTTCCACAAACTAGTACTATCCAAGTTTGTGATTAATGGTACAAAAAATATAGGACCTTTTGTCCAAAGAGAGGAATAACGTTAAACAATAATGGTAAATTTGCAGATATCGGCCTACTCGCCCTAGGTTCACAATTGCTTGGAGAATTCGAAACTTGTAGTTTAATGGGATTTTAGAGCACCACAAAAATGCTTATATTTTGATAAGCACTTATTTGTGACGAATATTTAAAACCTTCATATTTGTATTCAGCATATCAAGTTCGTTAAAAAATTTACAATATTAAATCTTAAAGTGAGTTGGACCGATAACTGCAAATTTACCAATAATAATAATAATAATAATAATAATAATAATAATAATAATAATAATAATAATAATAATAATAATAATAATAACAATAATAATAACAATAATAATATTAATAACAATAATAATAATAATAATATTAATAATTACCAGCACAATGAGTCTACTAGATCTAGATCTAGATATCTATATCTACTAGACCCAAAAAATCTAGATCTAGCAGTCCTCAACTAAATTAGATTTGATAAGTTATTGGAGACTAGATTTAGATCTAGAGTCTATATATCTAGTTGATAAATTATTGGAGACTAGATATAGATCTAGATCTAGATCTATATGTCTAGATCTCGTGAAGTCCTTTCCTCGTTCGTATAAAACAAATTAAATTTATACAGTTAAAAAAATCTTTGAAATGTGCCTGTTTCTTTTCCGATCTCCAACAGAAGCAAGTACCCACTTTTGATTCCACCCTCTTTGGCTGTTATTTTGTTTCTTTTATTTTCTTTTTTTTTTGGTTGTAGTCTGTTTCGAGTAAATTATTGATTCTGGGTGATTAATCTACTTTAAAATCGGTACCTTTACTTTAGGAAAAAATTCCAGCCAATTTAAGAGTTTATTTTTCAACACACTGCCACCGTCATACAACCTGTCGAGGAGCGCTCTTCTCTTTCCAGCGTATCACGCGAGAGGATTAGACCCAAAATGATGAGCTTCACCGATTCACTGTGTTATATAGTATAGCTGATAGATTTAACTAGGACTATGTTTTGTAATGATCACGCAATGCAGAATCCGGACTGCGGATTTCAGCCTGACTTGGGTATCCGTAATGCAGAGTCCAATTGGGAAGATTTGAAGAAAAAGCTATTTGGTGAGCACATGGCTTAAAAAGACTGATATGTATTTTTACTCATCAAGTAGAAAATAATACTAATATCTAAATTATTTTTTTACTCGCTAAGCTTATTAGAATTTCTTTTATGAGCCCAATCGTGAAATGTATATCAGTACGGTAATAGTATTGACAATCGTAAGTGCGGCATGGGGCAGTTGAAAAGGGTAAAAGAGGCTTTGGGCGATTGAATACCACTTAACACTAAAGCCCTCTATGCTAGCATGCATAAATCTATATTTATGCACTCTTTGAATCATTGGTACTCTGGCAAACTCGTGACTTTTTAATTGCTGTTGATAGGCAAGTTTTAACCACAGTTCTAATATAGAACATTCAGAGCAATTTGAAACACGAAGTTAATTATAAATAAATATAGAAATGATAAAGCACCATTTATAAGCAATTAAATTCTAATTATGCCCCAAGGGTATTCTTGGAAGGCAACAATTTAATTGAGTATCATTCATATTAAGATGTTATTATGGATGCATTGATTTTTTTTATATAAAGTAATTACTTAAGTGCATGTATTACCCCTGTTTTATTTTCCAGGACACAAACTAGCATTCTGGCTGGATTTCAGTTTTATCATATTTGTATTCGATGTCTAAATTACATCCTATTTTTAAACTGTCTATCCAAACATGTATGTCTAGTGAACGAATTAGGGCAAAACTAAAAGTAAGCCCTTGATTCTCTACCTATCAGACAAGTTTATTAATAAATACCATCAATGCCTCAAAGTTAATCATGTTTATATGTAGTTTAATTTTTGCTACGCCATCATAGTATCACGGCATTGGTTCTTTTTTTTTTTTCAGTAACGTTGAACAGCTTTTCTTGTCGTATGTCTGAGTGATTTATTATTAAAGGGAAAACACTGCTAGCTTTCTTATAGTTCGCAATGCTTTCAACCAATTTGGCCAATTTAACCGGAAGTCGGGATGAACAATGTGCATTGGCATTATTACGAATATTTAAGAGGCCTCATAGTAAACTTGATCTCTCTCTCTGTCTGTCTGTCTGTCTGTCTGTCTGTCTGTCTCTCTCTCTCTCTCTCTCCCTCCCTCTACCTCTCCCCCTTCCCTCGAACCCAAGGTTCGTTCCCAAGTCTTCTTTTAAAAAATCCCAACCCCTTTGTCTTATCATTATAATTTAAATATAATCAAAATGCGTATTTAGGGACTCCCCCCTTTCTCCCTCTCCCTCCCCCTCCCCCCCTCTCTCTCTCTCTCTCTCTCTCTCTCTCTCTCTCTCTCTTTCTTCAACATTCTCTAACTTAGGCCAGAGCAAATGCTTCTTATGATATGAAACAAGAGAGATGGTGCACCCTGCCTTATTCATGCATGCCATTGTTATACTTTTTTTTTCCATAGCTTACATAAAGGCGAGAGATGAACATATTTTTCCTGAAGAATTTTGATAATACTAACCAAAGTAACACAACTTGTAAACTATACAGACCGAACAATGTGTGTATTAACCATCATTTTGTTGTTCTACAACATAGTCGTGCTAAGCAATTCAAAGCAATTTATATGGCATATAAATTGCTATCGTTTGTCTCAGCTATTAAGTTTGTGCGCCTATTGACAATTGGTAGTGTTTCCAGTTTTGTTGGTTGCTTTGGTGCGACTTTTTTCTTTCAAGATGACGAGCTATTCAGGCGGTTATATCTTGGCAATAACATGGGTGCCGACGCAATAAGTCTTTACTTCGAATATCACAATGGAGAAGCATTTTCTGGTTGTTTTTATTCCAAAACCTATTTTTAAGCCATGACTAAAATTATCCTAAATTATTGTAACTTATTATTGTGGAGCAGTGTAAACAAAAGTAAAAAAAAAACTGCAAAAGTTTTTTGGGATATTTGATGAGGCGAAATGATCTGGATACCAAATATCATTTTGGTTTAGTAATTTGTTTTGGTTTTTAACCAATAACTTTGTTTTGTTTTAAAATTTAGCGTTGTAAGACTTAATTTTGAAGTATAAACTGGTCTTTTAAAATATGTACCAAAATGAAATACCGTCCCATTCTCCCTAACCTTGACTTTGTCACGTGACGACGTTAACCAAAATGGTGGATGTTCGCTTGCGAGGTAAGCATCGACCAAGACTAGAGAAGGGTGTACAAATCGAGAGGTAGAGGTCCAGATTCCTAGATTAATGTGAAAAAAAGATACTAACATCCAACTTCAAATTAAATGAGCTGATTTGGACTAAGTTACTTCCTCTATATAAATATAAGCACAAATATCAGATGAGATTTAATGTAGAATATCCAATCATCTTTGACAAAGACAAAAGTTCTGTTTTTGCTTTAAATTAATACCTAAATAAAAAGAAGCTTCATAAATTTACTCAGGAATTGAGAAAATCGACTTGAGTTAAACCATTGATATCAGTGAAACTGTATATGTAAATTTTGATTGGATCAAATAATTATTCTGCGCTGAAGCATTGAATCAGACTTTGTTCACCCATGGATCATAATAATCTAGTCTAGACCTAGAAGCTAAAAGAGCGATTCTTCTAATGTCCTTGATGCTTACTTTAATTAATGAAGTTCTAGGTAGGACTTCAATTTGGGCACATGATATAGGATGTGATGTCATAGATTTTTTTTTTCGGTAATTCATTAATGTACTAATGTTAGAAAATGAGGTGTACACACTTCATAGTGGCATTTATAAATAAGTTTTTCTATGACCTGATCAAAGGAATCCATCTTTAATATGATAGAGCTACTGTACCCATTTGGAAGCCCTTCTGAATTCTACATTCCTGATTATTCATTGATGTGCACTGAAAGAATTTTTGTACCCAAAGCAAATGGGTAAATTTTTACTTCTACACCCACACTGACAAGAGTGCTGTTTCTTGTCTCTCCGGTCGACCTTGACCGTGATCGCATTATAAGTGAAAGTAGTCCCGATTACGTGGCTCTATGAAGGCGCAATTTTATGGAATGTTAACAAGATGAATAAATAAAAAATTGTGGGGGGAGGGAGACCCTCCCAAAGAAGAATAATTATTAAAAAACTGTGGGGGGGGAGACCCCCCCCAACAAGAATGAAGCTACTTTCACTTGATAATACGATCAAATCCAGGTCAAGATGGACCGGAAAGACAAGAAACAGCACACAGTAAAAAAGAAAAAAAAAATAATAATAATTACAGCTCTTACCTTTGCTCCGTCTTTGCTACTTCGAACACCTCCGTATCACTATCTTCCTCTATTTCACTGTGGTTTTTTTTTCTTAGATTAAGGAACAATACTAGACTTCCTACAGCGCCAAACACTCTGATCCTCGCGGTAATTACAGTTAGAAAAAAATGTGGACAAATTATTTCTGATGATAAAACACTATGAGATCGAAAAAATGCTAATGACTTAGCGTCGTTTTTATAAAATTCAGCAATAACTAGAAAATGATCAAAAGAACACTTATCACAAGCAGCCATGAAGAAAATTACGATCACAATCAAAACACATAAGCTGTTGAACCTAATGAGTAATGACAAGGAAATGAGACAAACGACGCGATGAACAAAAGACGTGCCTTTAATTGCGCATACGCATGGGTAATTGTAAGACGTTGTGCATGCGCAAAGAGTAACTTAAAAAGAAAGTAATACGCATGCGCGAAAGACGGAAGTAATTAACATGCAAAAAGGCCTACCTTGAGCTAATCAATATGCTTAAATAGGTCAAGAAAGAAGAAATAATCCAAAACAAAAAGTCATATATTTCAAAAACTATTTATTTGCGGCGAATAAAACCTTCAAATTCGTACTCAGCACATTGAAATCTAACAGATAAACATCACTTTAAATGCCAGTGCGAGTTGGGTGTACAGGTAAAAAAATACCAGCAAATGGTTTGACTTAGTAGCTTGAGTGTATTAAAATTGGGCTTTATTGGCATTATAAATTTGAAGGTAAGAAAATTACAGATCTACATTATAATCCAATTTAAAGAAGCAATTACTGAGGTGATAATTGATATGCCCAAGTGTACAGGAGAGCTTTTGACTCTTGTAAATTATTTTGACCCCCCTTGTTTAAAATTTTCCAGCATCAATAAAAGTGATAACTCGGTGCCAGCGGAAAGAATTTGACCATCAACAATTGGATTCTTCTATTTCGGTAAGCCCTACAAAAAGAAGTTGGTTACAAATTATATCATCAGTGAAATGACTATGAGCACTTCTTTTTTTAACGGAACATTTTTTTACTAATACGTCCTTAAAAGTTAAAGATCTTGCTGTGCTAGACATATATAAATACACACACACATATATATATAAATAAATATATATAATCAGAAACAATTGATAATAATCACCCCTATCACATCTGCTCTACTTCCCTCTCTAATTATCTCAATGCAGCTACCTGTTTGAAGATATATTGCTAGAAGAGAGGGGCTATCTCAGTCTCATGCAAATAATTAATTATGTATTTTATTTGTATGTCAATGCAAATTACAATTTTGTTGTAAACACAGGTTAAAAGTAAAGGATGAAATTTTAAATAAATTTTGACTTACTTTAGCTTAAGTTATCTTTTTTAAATTGCTATGTGGAAAGAAAAAAGACCAAATTGTATATATAAATTAAATTTGTGATTCAAAAGCACTGAGCTAACTCGAAGAGTAAGGCTTTAAATTTAATTTTTCTTTTCAATTTAAGGTAACAAAGAAACTCAACAATTCATTTTTTTTCAGTAAAAGCTATTGCTTTCAAATGCTTTTCTTCAGTTGATATAGGTAACAATCTACCATTAAGTTTTACATATTAATCCTAGTTACTTTAGTTTTTACAGCAAACTTCACTTAAAAAGTCTGATCTTATGTTTGTGAAATGTCTAGTGTGAAGGGAGACAGGATGTCCAGCCCTACTGGCGGTAATCAGTCGAGTTTCTCATTCTCACGCACCAGTAGCACAGGTTCGATTCCAACAGCTGCTGGTTGCACCAGTTCTGCATCTTCGGCTCACAACTCAGGTGAGTCTAGCTGACACTGAAAAACGATTTTCATATCATGAATTTTTACTTCACTGTCAAAAACATTATATGGATTGCACTGAAAAAGATATTTAGATCACACCTAAGATTTAATTACATTCGTAGCTTGAAGTTACTATCAAGCCCTATTTCTATATAAGTAAGGGTGCAACTGCAAATAGTTTTGTTTCAACTATTTAAGATGCAGCAATTTTTTATTTTTTTTTAAATCAACATTCATTCTCTCCCGAAGAAGTTGGACTTGGTCTAAGAAGGCAAGCTATAAACTTTGTTACTCAATGTGTTCTTTATTCCCCAAAAAAGGCTTAAAACTAAATAACTAGTTTTAGGTTTCTCCATATCTAGATTTAAGTAGGCGCAGAAAATCTTTTCTTGAATTAAAATTTGCATTCTAAGTATTATTCTCAGGTACTGTCTTTTAGAGGTCCTTTTCATGAGCTTAATCTTATCACAATTCACATCATAATAAATTAGAATTTGAGGAAATAAGATGGGTAAAAGAAACAACAAAAAACTAAACAACCTTTAATGGGCTGGTCTAAATCCTATCACATGTAGACAAAATAAAAAGAATATCTTGTATAGTACAGCTTTTCTATCCCGCCTTTTTTTTTTTTTTTGGACGTAAGACCCTTATGCCCTTTCAAACAAAAAGTTTTCCTTTTGTTTATCTCTGGAGATCCAATAGCCTAATTATCCTATGACTACCAAACGTTGATTTTTAGATGATGAAGATAATGAATCCAGCAAGATTCCATCTTATAAAGACAGGAGGCGAGAGGCTCATACAGTTGCAGAACAGAAACGAAGAGATGCTATTAAAGTAAGTCTTGAAGATTTTTCATACTACCTTATTCCAACAAATTCTCTTAGCTTTTCTTGCTGACACATACCTCATGGAATTCACTTGCCTGAATTTAAAAATAAAAATCAGATACCACTTTTTTTTTTCAATATTTTTGTTTCTCAGATTTATGCGGTGTTGAAAGAAGGAAAATTAACTATTTTCATGTGCCGGTATTTTAATTTCCCTTTGCTAGTTCAGCAAATGAAGACCTCTACACTGCTTTGAGCAGTAAATACCAAACTAAAATTTTCTCTCTCAATAATGATCATAACAATTAAGCATACATTATTTTGCATTAGGAGTGACTTTGCATTAGCCATGTGGACACCAACATCAAAAGATTTTCGTTTTAGTTACTTGATCTGCCAATATCTGCTAGCAGCTTAATTAACTCTCTTTATCTTCCCTATAGAAAGGATATGACGAGCTGCAGATGATTGTTCCCACATGTCAGCAGCAGGATGCTTTAGGGTCTCAAAAGATAAGCAAAGCTACAGTCTTGCAGAGATGTGAGGATAAGCCACGTTTAATACAATTTTTTATATACCCTCTGTTTCAAGTCTCCATTGAGCATTTATTTAGCATAGACTGTTGTTACTGTTAGTGAATTGGCCTTTATAGTTTGCTGAAAGCTGAACTTTAAACTATTTTTATTCAATAAAGTCAATATGGTCTTTAGTTTGAACAAAAGTATTGTTTCAGCAAGTGTGTTTCTTTTTTTCCTCCTTTTGTCAGTCAATATGGAAATGAATTTTTTTTAAAAATAATTGTGGGGGGGGGGTTATCAGTGGTAATACATGTACTAATTTAGAACTTTATCTCTTTCAGCTATTGATTACATGCAGTTTCTGAGCAACCAAAAAAAGAAACAAGAAGAAGAGCTGGAATCATTGAGAAAAGAAGTCATGGCTTTGAAAATCATGAAAGCGTAAGTTTATTGCATTGAATGGCTCATAGTGATGTCCATGGAAATTTTATTTCAACCTCATGTACATAGCAATATTTCTTCAAAGCTGCTTTAGGCAGTATTTTTTCATACCCAATTCTGTTCTTCTCAAAAGCTAGTGCATGTTCGTTGTCCTTTTTTTTTTCACCCACTAGAAAGAATATGCAAGTTTTGTAAATGGCATTATAGGTTTCAAAATGTATAGTTTAAGCACATATATTTCAATCATATCAAATTAAAGTGTTCATCAAAAGTAATGGTAAATTTTTAATATTGTTTGAAATTTTTTCATTCTCATTTTGTTTTTGCTTTTTTTTTCCCTATCCCTACATTCAATAGCTGATAACATACATAAATTAACTGTTGATTTTCAACCTTTCCTAGTGAATCTTGTTAAGATTATGTGCATCTAAAAGGCAAATTTATTTCTCCTATTATTTTATAATGTCAGAAATGAGAAACTTAAAGTAATTGATTGTTGACAATCAAAACCTTGAAATGTGATAACTGCAATATTTGACAAGTTTTGAACTTGATACAGGAAAAGTGTTTCTCATAACGACTGACTCAAAATCCATTCATGTAAAGTATATAACATTAGAGCCTGATATGTTTCAAGCTATTGTATAATCCTTTTTTTGTTTTGAATTGATTTTGTCAGGAACTATGAGCACATAGTGAAGACCCATCAGAGCTCTCCGTCTCATGGACAAAATCAAATTTCAGATGAAGTCAAGTTCCAAGTGGTAATTGCTTTGTGTCCTTTTATTTATTTTATTGTTGTTGTTTTTTTCTTGTCTCACCGAGTTATTCAATATTGATTTATTGTAAGTTGTAAGTGATGATGTTGTTATTTTCAGGTAAATTTTTCATGCATAAAATTTCTAAAGGTTATGACATCAAGGATATAAATTAATGGTTGCCTGATATAGCTATTAGGAAGCAGTTAGGGAAGTGTAGTGGATAACAAAGTTAAGACTAAAAGAAATGTTCAGCCAAATTGGCTGTGGTGCTTTCCTAGTAGATTTAGCTCCAAAGAATCATATACAGAGCTAACTTTAAACCCTGCAACAGTGGGTGTGTTTATCTATTCATAGTTCAACATTAATGACAAGATGCCAAATCACAGAGTTGTTTCATATTAAAAAGAAATCAAAGAGAGATATTGATAAAGGGGTACTTGCTTGTCAATAATTGAAAATGATTGTGCAATCACTCAGCTCTTTCAGCTTGTGATTATTTTTTTCCTTTTAAACATTGACATTTACAGTAGTCTGACTGAAACTGACCAGATTAAAGAAAGTGCGTATCAAGCAGAAAAAGGTGACATGCAATTATATCCATAGTGTGATCCTGACGATGAGTGCATGCAGATCACACATTAATGTTACACTGATTACTTCAAGAAACTCTCAGTTAAGAATATTTCATTATACAATCATGAAATATTTTTGCTCCTGTTTATATGTTTCATCTTTTCTCCTCTGTTCAGTTTCGAAGCACCATGGACTCGCTGTTCCACTCCTTCAACTCTACAATATCAGTAGCCAACTTTGCTGAACTGTCTGCTTGTGTGTTTAGCTGGCTGGAGGAATACTGCAAACCTCAGGTTGCATATTTTTCTGTTTGACACTAAAAAATTGGTTTATCCTCATTTTTAGCATCCAATTATAGGAAGTAATTTAATGATATAGGGAAACTTTTGTCTGAAATGTTTTTGAACATATCAATTATTTCAATCAAGAGGATTTTAAATTTTTATAACGACACTTAGCTTGATTTTTCTTTGTTCTCAGCTCCTCCTCTATTCTTACTTGTACATTGTAGGCTGAAGATTTTGAGACTACAGTTTCATTGAGTTTTTATCATGGTAAAACAAACAAAAAAATTCTGGTATAGCTAGTGATATGCTTACATATCAGAAAAGTTGAGCCCCTTTGACATATTGCTATGAGTTGAAGTAAGAAAAGCGAAGTTTTATTTATGCAAAGTTTTTTAAGCTTTCACTGCACAGGCATGTTGTCTAATGCCTTGAAAGGCTGTGATTGGGCATTTTGGTCTTTCACTAGACCAAGGTGCTATTTCAGTGAGTGCCTCTCCCATATCAATAATATTTAAGACAGTTGTCAGGTATTGAACTTGCAGAGTCATGATCCATTTTGAAAATCAATGCCACTTTTATTTTGAGTGTCTGTAAACTTTTAATTATTTGGATTTTTTTTTTCTACAGTGACAAATTTATAAATTTTGTATTATTTATTTCTCTTTTTTTTCCCCAGACGTTAAGAGAACTGGTCCTTGGTGTTCTTCATCAAGCAAATAATACAGTGAACAACCAGTAAACAAAGTTTCTCCTAGATGCAGCCCCAGATAAAAAAAATTGGATTCTTTTTCATTCACAGCTTTTTTTTTTTTTTGAACATTTTTATGGTCTGCATCCTTTCAACAAGTACCATGTTTGAAATGAATCTATATAGGTGATAGGAATTTCATATTATTTATGTGGAAAAATTAAACAGGTAGGCCTAATTCATTCTTTAGGTTTTTGTTTATTTTTACTTTAGCAAGTTTGAGTCTTAAAATTTTTTCTTACAGCTTCATTGAAGTAGTGTGATTTTTTTTTCTTTTCAGAGAACATTTTAGTCAGCTTTTCAGTATTAATGTTTCAATTGATTTTCTGCAGCATGACTTTCTGTTAGTGTGAAAAGCAGAGAAAAATAATTGATTGTTGAGAGTTAACTGGGGTGGATCAGTGACTCATATTTTAGCAGTAAACTTAAAAAAAAAAAAAAGAATCACATTTTCTTTAGGCAATTATCTGTGGAAAACTTTTATTTGTTGAATGTGATATATTTTGTTGAATTTTGCAGCCATTGTTATTGTTTTTTATGTTATATGAATTTTTTTTTTCCAGCCACTGCTAATGTTTAAGAGGTTTGACTTAAATTCAGTTAAGATTTAGACAGGACCTCTTTACTCATTTTTTTTTATCTTTATAGGCATTACTGTTTGCTAAATTCATTAGGACTGTGGATTTAAAGAACACTGTAAGAAAGAAAAAAATGTGCATTTTTATGTCTCTTGCACAAAACTGTTGTGTCATTAAAACTTGCATTTTGCTCATGAGGGTTTTCTTTGATGATTGAAACCTCCTGTCTCTACACTGCAGTTGAAGAGCTGTATACATGTAGTGATTTTTACTAACAGAACCACATGTAATATTCCTGTTTTCAAAAATTTAATTATTATTAAAAGATTTAGATTGATGTAAAAAAGAAGTTTGTTATAATCCTGATTGTAGAAAATTTTATCATTTGTTAAACATTTTGCTTCATTTGAAGCATGATTTTTTTTTCTTTTCTTTATTTTGTTTTTGTGTCTCTAAAAATGGCTTTCTTTTATAAATAGAAACAAGGCGATTTAAGGAATATTATATTTTTATGTATATGTGAATGATATGTCTAAGTTTAATTTTTTTTTTCAACTGCAGTGATACTATTGTTTTAAGTATATGAAATTATTTACGGGTGAGGTTTATCAAATATATCATCTTGAAATAACCCATTAAAAATAAATACAAACAAGCAACCCCAACCCCACCCCTCCCTTATAAAAAATGCAATCAGAGTCTAGGGATACATGGTTTTTATTGCTTGAAAATATTACAGTCAATCTTCCATCTCTCTCTCTCTCTCTGTCTGTCTAAAACTCTATTATCTCTCTCTCTCTTTCACTCTCTAGCTCTCATCTCTCTCTAGTTTGTCTCTCTCTCTCTCTCTCTCTCTCTCTCTCTGTCTGTCTGTCTGTCTCTCTCTCTCTCTCTCTCTCTCTCTCTCTCTCTCTCTCTCTCTCTCTCTCTCTCTCTCTCTCTCTCTCTCTCTATCTCTCTCTCTCTCTCTCTTTTTTCCTTTTTTCCCTCCTCTGTTGGAAACATTGCCATTGCTTTCTTTTTTTTTTAAAGGCATTTCAGGAGCAAGCGCTTATTGTAAATCTTGTCTCATTTTAACTGTCAACATACACTGTACATAAACATTGCGATTATCTTCTATTTCTTGTATGCCTTATGTTTTCAATTCTGGATATGTCATTATACTGAAATAAAGAGGGCATAAAATAATTATTGACAATGCCTGAGAGATAACAGAAATTAGATTTTGCTCTTTTTTTATCAAGATATGCTAATGAGTTTGTTTCAGTTCTGCGAGGAAGCCTAAGCTAGAATGCAATTATCTTAATCCAAAATGAAAGGTTCCTTCACACATGAGGTTTATGTGAAAAAAAGAATTTAAAATATGCTTTCTACATTAAAAAGGTGTTAAAAGTTTATCAATAATGATAATATTAGAGCCATGCACTAAAAATGCCACATGGCTCACTTCATTTAATATGCTCTGTATCATCTCACTCTCTAATCTCTGTCTAGAGATAGAAAGAGATATGAGTCTTCATCTCACTCTCTAATCTCTGTCTAGAGATAGAAAGAGACATGAGCCTTCATCTCACTCTCTAATCTCTGTCTAGAGATAGAAAGAGACATGAGTCTTCATCTCACTCTCTAATCTCTGTCTAGAGATAGAAAGAGACATGAGCCTTCATCTCACTCTCTAATCTCTGTCTAGAGATAGAAAGAGACGTGAGCCTTCATCTCACTCTCTAATCTCTGTCTAATCTCTGTCTCTGTCTAGGGAATAGAAAGAGACGTGA
>JAWDGP010000768.1:0-78234 GCA_033675545.1 Elysia crispata | reverse complement strand
AGACATACAGATAGACAGAGACAGAGAGAGAAACTGAGTGAGAGAAAGAGAAAGAGAAAGAGTTAAAAGATAGAGACAGAGTAAAGAAGACTTAGCGAAATAAATTTCTGCAACTAGAGCTGCATTAGTGGGTAATGTTTGTTTCACATTAAGCTGATTGTTAGTAAAGCTTACTAAGAAGTACGAACTCTACATACATATATCTGCTTAAAATATGAAAAACTTTGTTTTGTTCTGTATTGGTAACGATTGTGTGGGTTTTATAACTGATTTGACAATTCTGCTCATTTGATGTTTACAGCTCTTTCAAACATCACTGTTTCAAATACAAAGAGTTCACTTTTTCAGCATTCTTTCCAGTATATGGGAGTAGGAGCTTATCTCTTTGTTTTGATCCTGTTACAAACTTCGTGTTTAATATCAATGACACCCTTAGCTGCCTTTTTGTGTCAAGATTGATAACTTTAGCAAGTTAAGATAGCTATGAGCTTTTTTTCTCATTTTTTCATAAGATAATTAGCATGATATATCTTTAAAAATCCCATTAAACTCTGAGAAACCAGACAACGACATAAGAAAACCAGAAAAAAACGTCATAATGAGCGAGAGAGGAAAGAGATTTTAGCTATTTTTCTATTGTTCTAACATATCTTTCTTCTTTTGTGTGTACAAGTGATAATTTTATAATTCTATTTCCTGCCTTTATCATAGATGGAAGGCACACAGAGATTGTCGTGGGAACTTACTGACAAGTTTAATGTTGCTATAGCAAAGAGAGAAGGACGTTCATGCTGTCCTTCAAACTTCCTGTAGTTCTCATCAGTCTTGGGGATGAAGAACTCAGTTTTCTCTAAGATCTTTTCATCACGCACTTTGCACCACTTGTTCCTCTCATACTTTAACCTTACCGCTAGAGGTAAGTCATCCTGTATGTGTTTACAGTCAACACTGGCGTGTTGAGACCTATTTTAAAACTTGTTCAGTTCTTCAAAAACAAGAAAAATTGTGTTTATGTATCTAGAGGAGAAGACTTTGTTAATTCATTACACTGATTTTGGAAATAGACAATTGTATTGTTTATTACTCTCTTTTCTATCAATAAGCAAGAGCGTAAATGAGCGAGCGAGAGAGAGAGAGAGAGAGAGAGAGAGAGAGAGAGAGAGAGAGACAGAGACAGAGACAGAGACAGAGACAGAGAGACAGAGACAGAGAGAGAGGCAGAGAGACAGAGACAGAGAGAGAGAGACAGAGAGAGACAGACAGACAGACAGACAGACAGACAACAAGACAGACAGACAGATAGATAGAAAAAGACAGACAGACAAATAGACTGACAGGCAGAGGCAGAGACAGAGAATGTAAGAGAAATGGAGATAGGTGCTTCATAGTTTTTTAAGTTCAATGTGTTACAAGTATTTACATTTTAGGTTCTTGGCCTGTAATATATATAGCTCTGTATTTTGTGCTACAAAAATTCGCTAATGAACATAAAAAAATGCCCTCCTTTTTCTTAATCACTCCTCAGCTCTGGTGTATATATATATATATATATATATATATATATATATATATATATATATATATATAACTGCATTCCGGATAAATATCATTAAAAACAATACGGATTTTCAGAGAGAGAGAGAGAGAGAGAGAGAGAGAGAGAGAGAGAGAGAGAGAAGGAGAAAGGGATGGGAGCAGGTAGAGAAATACCTCTTAGCAAATCTGCAGGTCTGGTGTGGCAATTGCTCCGGGATAACAGCAGTGGTGTTATAAGCAAGAGCTAAATCAGCTCTAAGGCCCAATTGTGTGCCTCGCTTACTCTGCAAAGGATGGCCCTATGGTTTAAGGCGGCTTCCCAAAATTCTACGAGAAGCTTGAAGCAATTTCAAGGTCAGTGAGCAGTGTACGTTGCTGATGGAGTTATTTTAATTGCTTTTTGTAGACTTTTTTTCTATTGTTAGTAAACAGTCAACTTTAGGTAGAAAGTTAAATTTTATTTTCAAATACGAGAAAAGGCACTGCTAATGGACTTTCCCTACTCAAAAATGTTAGGCGAGATTTTGTTGCTATAAACTTCTAGTTAAGAACTACTGGTTTTGTTTTGGTGTAGAGCACTCTTCAGGAGTTCAAAAATCCGATTTTCCACCGTAATTATCTCAGAAACTAAAAAAAAAATATCGAACAACGTTGTCTATGAAGTGTAAATGGTTTAGGATATTAAGGCATTATATACATAGATGGTTTATAACGTTCTTTTGAGTTTTATCGCTTTCAATCTCTTACGCGACAAAAATTCATTTGGTTCGAAGTGCAAAATTTTAGAAGTTAAAGTTCAATTTCTTTTATTCCTACATAAGTTTGAAAATCGAGCTTTGACTCTAATATAAATCATCTTCAATTGTATGTCATTTCTATGGAATGGAATTCCACAATAAAGATTCAAAAAACAGAGTTAAAATGTTTATCGATTGTATCTTGAGTTAATATTATAGTATTTGAACCCTTGCTACTCTATGTACATATTTCTTTTTTTTTTTTACATTATTATAAATAGAAGATGGCATAATGAAAATTGTAGGTTTTTTCTCCCTTGATATATTTGGTGCTCTGGAAATGAAGAGATTCACAAAACTTTTCGTCAGACGAATTGTTTTGCAAAACTTGAATTCATCAAACAATTATTTCCAAAAATTATTGATGTTGTAACTACCTGTGGAAATAACTTATGCCATATTTTTTTAATGCACTTCCCGTTTCTCATAGTATCTCATATTTAACATTTTACGTAAATCGCATGAATGCTAGGCTTTTAAATTTTGTTTTTAAAGGTCAAATTACAAAATGAATATATTATCTGCAAATCAACAGCATCAGTAACATAAATAAAAACAATAAATAATACGTTTCTGTTTCCATAATTTTTTAGTGTAAGGTTTTCAGATATATATCAAATTATAGAGATATTGGACGTGAAATGTATTGTGTTTTTCTGTTAACTATAATTTGACAGAAATGAATGCCCTTATCAATTGGAAATACCATTTTTAAAATTTGGTCCCTAATCATCAACATTGACGCAGATTTGTTTGATTTTTTTCAAAATTTTTACTCTTGTATATAATAATTAATAAAAGGGTTGAATCATCAAAACAGTTCTTACAAAATAATCCTACAACTTTAAGTTTAGTAATAAAGATATTTTTTAAAGCAACAGTTTTTAAATACATCATGAAAGAATTTCCTATCATTTCATTCACCTATTCTAATCTAAGAAATGATATGCTATGACTGTATAATTTTTGCCCATTTGATGTGTGTGAGATGTCCATAACGTATTGTGAGGTTATAAAACAGTTTAGTTTTCTCAAATCTTCAGATTTAATGGAATGGATAAAAAAGCAGTTATGTTGCATCAATAATTTTTGAATCTCATCATGTGTTAATAGAGTTTCACGGTAACCATGCGCTGCACAAGGTTACAGATTTTAAATCTACAAACTCTGCAAGACCAGACAATGATCAGTGTGAAGAATAAAGTCAATAGCTTTACTAAATTAAGTATATTCACACATTTGTTCCAGATTAACAAATCAAATAAAATTGAGTCAAAGGAAGACAACGTTTTATATGTGTTTTATTTCAATATTCCATTATTATTTTAGGCTTTTCCTGTTCACAAGTTTGTGTTATGGACGCAATCCAACTCGGAGATTATGGACTGTTTTTTGCTACAAAAGCAATATTAATTTTTTTTTTTTTCAGTCTATCACACCACAATCACGATAGTGACTTGAAGAAAATGAAGAAGAAGAAGAAGAAGAAGAAGAAGAAGAAGAAGAAGAAAAAGACCGAAAGGGCCTTACTTCGAGGGACTAAATGAAAACAGCCTACAAAGCGCCCAACAACACAGCAAACGTTTGCTAAATCACATGCACAACCATAAGACATATCAGTTGAAACCTAATCTCTCAGCGGCAATTTTTAGATTCATATTCGGATTGTCAGTGAACCCCAGTTCGAGCTCAGAGCAACATTTTTAATTCTTTTTTTTATAATTTTCTTCCCCCCCCCCCACACACACACACACACTCCTCACTTTATTATACTAAACTTTTCAGTTTGTAATATCTTTTTGAAAATTTTGTGTACATATTAGGGTATGGAATTGCATTTTCAAAAATTGATTAAACATGTGAAAAAATTGTTTACATCATATTGTTAGTTTAATGTCTTAGTTTCTCACATAAGCCTTTATAAAAAAAAGACTTCGATCTGAATATTTATACTATTTAAGATATACGCTTGGAACCAATAATGTTCTAATTTAATGGTTTCGCAAAAGATTCACATAAGTACAGTCGAAAATTTGGAAATGTTTTGAATGGTTCTATACAATATTGTCTCCCTCCCTCCCCAAAATCCAAAAACAAAAGAAATACAGAAACATGGAACTTTGATCTTGTATTGTTCTTTTTTTTTCAAATTTAGCTTCGACTTTGTTTCACTTATTAACTTTTTAATAATCGCGAAAAACATGAAACAAAATTAATTTAGGCGATTTTTTTTAAACAAGGAAAAAAGATGTTGCAAAAAGTTAGAAAAAGTTTTTCCTAAAAGTTTGATATAAATTTCACTTTTGAGTCCAAACATAAAGCATCTCTTATTAATGTAGCTAAGAGAAAAGATGGACTATTTAACCGATCATTAATTTTCAAGACCACCTAGCCACTTCAGATTTGGCATATAGTTGTACATTGTTCTTGAGGTTGGTATGATAATATTATTTTTTAACGAAAACAGTGTTTCAGATAAATGGAAGGCAACAGGGTGATTACAATTATCTGAAAAAAAATAGGTTAATGTGCGAACTACTTCCTGTAAGCACAGCTAAGTAAAGATCGCAAGAACAAAACTTAAAGGAGGCCTACAATTAAAGCGGCAGCGTTTCTAACAGTCTGGGACAGAAGTACATCAGTACATTTTAAAGAAAAAGATCTAATAATCTTAAAAAAGTCGCTTAGATCTAGATTCTAGATCTAGAGCCTAGATATGCACAGCAGCTAAACTCAAATTACAAGGTTAAGTTCCAGGTTGACTTAGATCTAGATTTTACATTTACGCTTAGAATTTCAAAAAGGATTTAAGTTTTAGATCTAGATTCAGTGTTTAGACTTGTAAAGACATATCTATCAAGATTCAAGATAAGGAAATATTTGGATGATTTAAGTGAAAGGGTAGATATCAAGACCATTGATAAATCTCATTAATACACACACACATACACTCACATCCCAGCCCCGTCAAATTGACACCAGGGTCTTTGTAGCTTGTCCTGAACTTAGTAATATGTTTTAAACATTGTTAAATCTTTTATATACTCTAAATACTTATAATGTGTTTGTTTTCATTTTGTTCCTTAATTAAAGATTTAATGGGCTTATCATTCCTTTTATCTGTTCTAGAAGCTGCTAACTTGCGACACAGTGTAAGGCATTCTACAGTGCTATGCCAACACTTACTGATGCGTTTTACTTTAAACATCTGTATCTCTGTCTCTCTCTGTCTCTGTCTCTGTCTCTGTCTCTCTCTCTCTCTCTCTCTCTCTCTCTCTCTCTCTCTCTCTCTCTCTCTCTCTCTCTCTTTCTCTCTATTTCTCTAAATAGCAGAAGCAGAAAAAAGCTCGATTGAACCCTGGAATGACAGAAAAGAGAGAATTTCGAGAAAACTGAAATAATGATAAAGACGATGACCGACGTTGATTGTTCCGTCTTGCCAAGTCAAGAACAGACTCGCCATCAACAAAGAAACCTGTATCTTCTGAAGATAACAGAGAACCTGTTTTGTATAGAGTGTATAGTTAAAGGAGTATTTATCCTAAGATCCATCAGAGGACTTGGTCTTTCTTAGCGAAATTCTGTTTCTGTCTGGCTGTCTATCTGTCTGTCTCTCTATCTTTCTCTATGTCTCTCTATCTATCTGTCCCTCTCTTAGCGATTTAGCTTTGTAGTCTATTCAAGTTAGCATGTATAAGTGTAGAATATATGAACGTTTTCTTCTGGATAATCACTTATTTGAATAATGATGATATTAAACGACTTTGCTTGGATCTTACACATGCTCAACCGCTCACTTAAAGACCACTATCCATTTAAACATTTATCAGATGTCTACCAAGTGTTTCTTTTTTTCAACTTCACCTGAGTAAATCACAGTGCGCTTATCTTCATCTCTAACACTAGCTCTCGACCAGTGTGTTCCATAAATTCCTAAGTTGTCTGTTTTCATGCTTCCTGCTTTAGATAGGAGGTTGTCGAGTTTCCCTGCCTGATACAAGGTCTAACATTCCATGTACCGAACTTATTTCGAGTTTTTGTTCTGGAAGAGTCAGCAAGAGTCTCACAAAGGTTTTCCAAGTATCGCAGCATATAATCTCACATCTGACTCTAGTCTGACAATCTTTTCTGTGACTATGTACAGCGAATTTTCGTACCTCAAGGAATCCTTTCTTCTTATTGCTTCAAATCAGTCTATAAGTGCTGTGCGTGTCTTTTCTTTAATGTTTACTTTGTCAATAATTTATTGGTAAGCCTTTTTGTATGTCCAGGGTGTACGTCTAAAACGGCGATATACCCACATCTCAAAGTCTGATAATTTGTTTGCCATGGTTGTTGTTAGGGGCTACGTTTCACATCCATACTGGAAGGAGGACAATATGTCTCAGTAAGGAAAGGTAAGATAGATGCGACGAGATATTCACAGTGGCCAATCAGCAGATACCAACGCTAAGTCAAGAACCAGTTAAGAGCCTTGGGAGATTGTACAATTCACCCATGAAAGATACCGAAAGAGGACTAGAAACAGTAGGAGTTGCTACCGAAGGCCTGCTAGCCATCAACAGATGTTGCCTTCACGGTAAACTGAAAGTGTGGTGCCCACAGTTCATGCTATTTCCGAGGCTCCTCTGGCCATTCCTGGTCTATGAAATCTGCTCAACTACACTTGAGGCAATAGAAGTTAAGATCAATAAGTTCACCAGAAGGTGGTAAGGGGTACCTCCGGGTCTCACAGATGTGGCAATGTACTGCCGTAAAGCAAAGCTGAGACTCCCACTAAAATCCATCTTGGAAGAGAAATGTGGCAAAGCCAGGCTACTCTCTATGTTAGTTGACTTCGAGGACCCGTTTGTGAAGACAGTGCAACCGACCATAAAGACGGGTAGGAAATGAAAAGTTGCCGAAGCCGTAGACGAAGCCAAAGAATGCCTTAAGATTAAAGAAGTGATTGGGCAAACTCAAACTCAAAGGGCGATCATCTACCGCAAAGTGGTGGTCAAAAGCAGAAGGGACAGAGAAAAGAGACATGGTCATCAACGAGATACGGTTCAATGAGAATTCCAGAAGGGTTCAGAAAGTAGTACAGCAACCTCAACAGGGACAATCGACTTATTACGATAATGCCCTGCAGAAATCCCTCACATGGAACGAGATCTGGCACATGGCGCCACTCTTGATTAGCTTTCTCATCAGATCAGTGTACGATCTCCTGCCCTCAAACGCAAATCTGGTACGGTGGGGAAAGAAAGAGGACCCCACTTAACCGCAGAGCATCTCTTGAGCTCTTGCTAAATCGTCCTCTCACAGGGGCAATACATATGGAGGCATAATAGAGTCGTTCAGAAACTTGCCGCAATAAAAAGGACGGCTGAAGGAGAGACTACCCTACCTAATACCAACGCGTTGATATTCACAACAGAGGGAGGCGCTAAATCATGGCACTGAAGGCAGGTGAGGACAACGAACCAGATAAAATGCCTTCTAGACGGTTGCGATGACTGGGATGTTTCAAAAGACCTTCCAGAATGGGACAGTCACCCCAGTACAATCAAAGAAACAAAATTAAGGAGATGTTCCTTCATAAAGATTAAAATGCTTTAACCATCGCAGTGCCAGTTGGCGAAGTGTTATAGCGCCGGGATCAGCAAGAGATGATGAGGGTGTGGGTTCGAATCCTGGCGCTGTGCAAAAAAAAAAAAAAGACCTGGGTGTAGCCTTAGAGTGTCAGAAGTTTAGGGCTGAACTATTGCTACAAGGGGGATTTCTTCTCTGAAGACTCCCTGTTATCAAGCTCACCAATGAGTTTCTACCTACTTTTTTATTTTTATAGAATTATAGAATTTATTTAAGCTAATGCTATTCTTCTTTTCTATCCTTTCTTTTCAGTCCTAATTTCTTCTGTCAGAAGGGTTCCAAGATACGTCAATGTGTGGACCTTTTATCGTCTTGAATATATCTTGTTGTTTTTGTTTTTTTTCATTTTTTAAAGGTTTTCAATATTATTTCGCTTTTTTCCCCCCAAGATCCCCTTTGATTCAATATTTCGTAATGAGGATATCCAGGTATTTGTATTCTAGAGTGCACTTTTGCTCTTTCTGGTTTTTTTCCATAAGATCTCGATTTCTGTTTTTGTTTTTCGTGACTTCTGTCGCATGACCTTCTCTCAGACTTTAGCAATGGTTATTCTTAGCTGGTTCCTTTTTTGTTCGACGTTCTATATAATTATTTATATATATGAGAGGTGAAAATTAGTCACTGGAACTTATTTCCGTTGTCACAAAAAAAAATCCGATTTAATATTTTAACCCTATCCGTACGTCGTGTTTTGCTATCGTATCCGTACGTCGGGGTTGACTTTGTGCCCCCACAATGTTAAATATACAATAAATGATGCATACTTAACCGTACGTCGTGTACAACAGTCTAGGCACTAGGCTAGGTCTAGACAAAGGATGTGAACGTGTCGTGTGATACAATGTGCGAGAAGGGATGATAAAACAGGCATGCAGTCAAGATACTGTGATGTGATTGGTCAGCCCACTGATTAAATGAGGTGTAACTTACAACAGAGAGAGAGAGAGAGAGAGAGAGAGAGAGAGAGAGAGAGAGAGAGAGAGAGAGAGAGGAGGGACACATTACGTGTGTTATTGTTAGGTCTAGATGGAAGCTTGCTACTTTACAACTGGATTTTTCCTCTGTAACCAAAAGCCCTGTAGTCTTCTTTTACTATACCGGCTTACGGTAGTTTTTGAAATCAATAATTGTGGAACGGTGTTAGCCTAAGCTTAGTAAGAGGCAGCGATATTGCATTGGTCTGAATTATAAGTTGAGTTGACCTGGTCTGTGAAGGTCTGTCTGGGCCAATATGTAAAGTATAATTGAGACATATTATCCAATCCTCACATGGGTGTCTTATGGAGCGGAAAAATATTTTTTGCCATTTCGAAAGCGATTTGGCCCATGGTGGTGAGGACGACTTTATAGAAGAGCAGGTAGGTGAGGATGAAATGGATAGGGAAAGCGACTCTGAAGAGGATACGATTCCAAGGATATATACAAGTTCTTCGGATGAACACTCTGAGGATGATGAACATCACAACCCTTCAACCACTAGATGTGGCCTTCTTCAGCAGAGAGGTGGAGGGTGGTGTTTCAACTGGCTGAGACAATCGTTACATGTCGCCAAGCTCTTCTCCTGCACCCACCTCCTCGATTTTGCCTACTTCAGCACATTCTGACTTACCCAGCGACCTCCATGGGTATTACAAATCCAAAGAGGGCAATGAGTAGTGCAAGAATGCACCCGAACCCACAAAAACTTCTTTTAGGAATATATTTAGACCACCAATCAGGCAGGTCATAAATCCAAAAAACATGCATACAGCTGGTGCTGCATATAAAAAAAATTCGCCAATGCCAAGATGATTGAAAGAACTGCAAAATGCACCAACAAGGAAGGGTAGAGGGTTCGTGGTGAGCAGTGGAGACATACCGATGCCACAGAAATTGAAGGGTTTATCGGATGTCTCCTTCACATGGGGGTGTTTAGAGATAATGGCACACCCACTACAATTCTGAGGAGTAAAACAGAGGGCAACCCACTGGTGATGGCATGCTTTAGTAGAGATCGTTTTCTAAATCTTAGCAACCACCTGAGATTCGATGACAAGGAAACGACGAGGCAAAGAAGAGAGAAGGATGTCTTTGCACCTTTACGAGACCTATGGCGTAAACTTGAGCAGGGAATATGTGCCTGGGCCGACTTTCACCGTAGACGAGCAACTCATGCCTTGGAGAGGCCGATGTGCATTTTCACAGTACCTCTCATCAAAGCCGGATAAGTATGGGATTAAAATTTTCTGGATTTGCGATTCCGAGAATGGTTTCCCTCTCCACGGAGATCCCTACCTGGGACGAAATGGGCAAACAAACATTGGGAGGAATACTGCTATAGCTCTAGCATCGCCTTACTTGATAGTGGCAGAAACCTAACAGTAGACAATTTCTTCACGGACATGGAATTAAGTGCACATCTCATGGCCAAGAATATGACACTTGTTGGAACAGTAAGGATGAACAAACGCTTTTTGCCACAAAAGTTTCAAACTGGACAAGGACTAAAGAAGGGAGATGCCATCTTCGGCTTTCAAAAGAAAACCACAATTGTTGCGTATAAATCAAATAAAAAAAAGCATGTTGCTGTTTTGAGCACGATGCATCACGATGACAATTTTGATGTAGATACAAGGAAACCAGAGATTGTACAATGCCACAAAAGGAGGGATGGATAGCACGGACCAAATAGGTCATGCAGTTACCACTAAGCGGAAAACAAACAGGTGGCCGATGTTACTGTTTTACAACGTGCTGGACCTTGCATTTATAGCTGCGCTTGTCGTCTGGCGCAAGGTTAACCCCTCCAACAAGCTGTCACAGTGTCAGACGAAAATAGAAGAGCTCTCTTCAACATTACTGTGGCCTAGGAGCTGGTAAGACCTCAGCTTGAACGTAGACAGATTATGAAGAACTTGTCTAGACATTTGAAGTTCACCATCAACACAGCCTTGCGTCAGCACCCAACCCAAGCTCAGGTTGGAGAGGTCTCTACCCCTGACAACAGAAAGCGTGGTCAGTGCCATCTTTGTCCCAGACATCGGGATTTGAAGACAACAATACGTTGCTCCATGTGCAAGAGTAGTGTTTGTTCCACCCATTCAAAAAAACAAAAACAAAAACAAAAACAAAAAAAACCAGTTTGTCTCTCCTGTCAAGATTAAGACGAACTTTTTTTTTCAGAAAACAAAGGTATGCCTACAAGGTGTTAAACTGTCATCCTCTTTTGCTTCAGTATCATCACCATCCTTTTCTCCTCATCCTTTACCTGAGTATTATAACAACCAACCATCTTTCGTCATCATCAGTATTCGTTACCATCAACATTATCATCATCATCTTTACCAACACCAATATCATCCTTTCGTTATCAACAATATGCTATATATACATGCATTCATCATCATACTTTTGTCACCACCAACAATATCATCATCATCATCATCATCATCATCATCATCATCATCGTCATCATCATCCTTACCAAGACCAATATCATCCTTTCGTCATCATCAGTACCGCCCACACCGGTATTCGTCACCATCATCATCATCATCATCATCATCATCAACACCAATAGATCTATCAACCTTTCGTCATCAGCAGTATTCGTCACCATCAACAATATTATCATCATCATCATCACCATCATCATCCTCATCAACACCAATATCAGCCTTTCGACATCAACAGTATACTATATATACATGTATTCATCATCATACTTTTGTCACCAACAACAATATCATCATCATCGTCAGTTTTCATCACCACCAACAATACACCTATCATCATCCTTATTATTATATCAACCTTTCACCATCAACAGTATACTATATATACATGTATTAATCATCGTCCTCATCAACACCAATATCATCCTGTTGTTCTCACCAGTCGTGTAGATGACTAAAGCAGGGTTTTTGTCTTCAGTATAATGTGACTGGCTGAGACAGGAGTCCTGGTATCCTCGCACTGTCACTGTGTAGCAGCACGTTAAACTCAGACGTTCACCATGATCATTCGAGGTAAGTCATCAGGCGTGCCCGCTACTTTACAAGCAAAACATGTCCAATCCTTGTAAAAACCAGTTCAAATTGTGTAATTATTAGAAGAGAAGGCTAAAGTCCGCCTCGATAAACATCTTTTTTACAACAATACTGTGTGAAGCGTTGGAAATTCGTGATTGTATCTGAGACATTTCAAAACTACTCTCTCTCTCTCTCTCTCTCTCTCTCTCTCTCTCTCTCTCTCTCTCTCTCTCTCTCTCTCTCTCTCTCTCTCTCTCTCTCTCTCTCTCTCTCTCTCTCTCTCTCTCTCTCTCTCTCTCTTTCTCTCTCTAGCTCCCTCTCTCTCTCCCTCTTTCCTTTTTCATATTCTTGTCTATATTTTCTTTCTCTTTATTTTTATTTACCATATCTCGTTAGCTTCCGTTCTGTGCCTTGCAGTCCCATCCGACTTTTTTTATCTGGGCTAGTAGTTTTTGTTCAGAACATAAATAAGAGCGCAACACATTACAATTTTTACTTAGAAAAATTAGCGTATTCCTGTTACATATACTTTGTACAGATGCAAAATGTTGAATACTTAATAAACCATAAATAATAAGGGAAAATTGGTGATAGATAGAGAGAATTGCATAGAAAAAGCTTATAACCTATCATTAACACGGAGTAAAAACATATCTATTTTTTCAAATGAATACATGAAACTGATATTTAAATCAGATGAACAATTTTTCCTTATTCTTTTTTTTTAATCAATGAACAAGCGATCAAGCCAGCGAGCGATGATATGATATATAGTATATATAATATGATAAATAGTACGTTGGATCTTGGGGGGAAAAAAACAACAAAAAAAGAAATATAAGTCTTCATCACTCATTCATTTTTTTTTTTATTACGGTAAGACGTCAGAACTAAAATAATGAGATAAAGCAAAGTTAGAAAGGCAAAAAGCTCGTTCAAGAGAATTAAGAAAGCACACTTTGAAATATGTGTACAAGGGCAATAGCCCATACAATTTTTTTTAATTATTTGCACCAATAAAATCTACGCAAGGGGTATAATCAAGTTGAATACATTATCACAAGTGTTACTTCCCTTAAACAGAGTGTAAAAACATGTTTAAAATTTACATACGCAAATAATCTTAAGATTTCAAAACGTAAAACTTGATTCAAAAACAGAATTGGAACATTTTCTTTTCTTTGGATTCATCAACGTTGTGCAAAAAAAAAAAGATTTTTTTTTTGAAGAACATTCAAGTAAGTTTTAAAAAATCTGCCAATTTGTTTTCTAACTCAAGAAACTACGAATTTTGTTATTGCGAACTTCGACTCGGATTTCGTTTCACAGCAGTGTGTTTTTTGCCGTTTTTACTGGAACGGATTCTTGAGAAGAATTATAGCTCCATGAGTATCCCAAAACATTGTGAAATAATAAAACGATGTACAGAGAGCTCATTCATAAAGGAAACTAAGTGTATGCTATCCACAGATAATGTATATATACTTAAATATGCCCATAGATCCTTTATTGACTAGAAAAACTCATGCACAATTATAGTTATGATCATTGACTGTTTAGATTCCAGTTTCTGTGTTCTTTTATACACAATAAAAGGGATATGTGTTTTTTTTTTAATTTTAAAACACGCTTGTCTGTGTTTTTCCATTTAGTTTGACAGCATTCAGTCCTGTACTTCTAAACTTTTAGAATTAATGGGAACATAAGCAGCCCTGAGGTTAGATTCATGTTCTGCTGTACAGATAATGCATTATGTTCTTACAAGTGTCATTCGGAATGAATGAGAATGTTCCTCTATAATCACCTAAGGATTTTGGAAGCAACACATTTTATTTGCCTTTTTTTGTGTGTCCAATTGTTTTTTATCATGCTTTTATTTTTTTAATTGTATTTCGTTTAACAGGTATGTATATTAGATAAACATACTGATTTGTCATCTAAAGAATACTTTTTTCCTTCCATTGATATGATAATATCATCTTCTTTTGAGAGATGCAATGCGTTCAGTAATAAACCATACTTACTTAATATAAGTAAAAGATCTTACAAAGCAGCACCGATTTTATTAGCTTCACCTGCGTATTATGTTCGTTAGTTTACTCCTCATAATTATATTCCAATCCAGTAACAAAAAAATTCTTTTATATGCTGTCAATGTGTAGAAACTGATGCCATTAACGTTTACTTCTAGGCTGACAAAGCTATTCAAAGCGAGTCTTGTTTTTACAGCTGTATTATATTTGGAACTTAATAGCAAATCACACGGATTATTTACAAGAATAAGAAAAACCATATTAATATATCTTTGCAAATTAAATTCAAAGAACAATTAATCGATAATGCGCGATATAAGAAAGATAACATAATGGAAAAAATAAAAAAAAAGTGCCAACGGAAATATAGAACCGATGGGATGATGTTTACTTCAATCTCATATAATGGGCTGATGTTATACAGCATTTTGTAAGTTCGTGACATGAATAGCTGAAGAATAGTTAACACGTTAATCTTTTTTTTTCGTTTGTAACACAAAGAGTATACGTTTAAGCACGTCTTTTCATGGCATATTTAAATTCACATTACAAAATTTACATTATACTGAGAAATATTATGTAGCTCCTAAAATGAGTGCTTTATTTTTATCAACACACCTTTGCTATAACATGCTTTTCAGCATTGACGTTGTTTGCTTCAACTTTGTAGGAAGAGAAATAAATAGATAAGAAAAGTCAATTACGAACCTAGATAAAACTTGAGACAAGACCAAGCATTTAGCCAGTGAGCCATACACATCTACAAAAATACTAGACTCAGGAACAATGATATATAGTCATGTTAGCTTGAATTGACTACAAAGTCAAATCGCTAAGAACTGCCAAGTAAACTTAGATGTCTTTACAGGACATAAGCAAACTTGCCTCTATTGGATCTTTTTTTATCATGTATGTTTAACTGAAACAAATATAATGAAGAAAAAATTCAGTCAAATACGGATAGAGGTAGAGTTAGACCCAAGAGTCTTAAGATGTAAGTGATTATGAACAAAGAAATGAATGGGACAGGAAAGTGAATCAACAATCTAGATCTTACTTGACACCGACAAATAAGACGAAAACCGTGAAAACATAACACAATAATGTCAGAGATGGAGTGGACAGGGATCGAACCTGCACCTCCATACGTCACTCATCGCCATGCCGAGACAAGACCAGGCACTTAGCTAATGAATCATCCTCATCTACAATAATAGATGCTTCAAGAACAATGACATACATGATGGCTTGATTAGACAACAAAGTTGAATCGCTATGAGGGAGAGAGGGAGAGGGAGAGAGAGAGAGAGAGAGAGAGAGAGAGAGAGAGAGAGAGAGAGAGAGAGAGAGAGAGAGAGAGAGAGAGAGGGAGGGAGAGAGAGAGAGAGAGAGAGAGAGAGAGAGAGAGAGAGAGAGAGAGAGAGAGAGAGAGAGAGAGAGAGAGAGAGAGAGAGAGAGAGAGAGATTTCGCTGAGGTTGACCGAGCCCATAAACAACTAATAGCCTCTGACGGATCTTAGGATGAATACTCCTTTCACTATACACTCTAAACAAAACAGGTTCTCTGTCATCTTCAGAAGATAGAGTTTCCTTTGTTGTTGGCGAGTCTGTTCTTGACTTGGCAAGACGGAACGAGCAACGTCGTTCATCGTCTCTGTCATGTTTCCCTTTTCTTTAGTCTCTCCTCTTATCTTTCAGTCCAAACTTAACTCTGGTTAGAGAAAGGGAGGGAGAGGGAGAGAGAGAGTGAGAGAAAGAGAGACCTTTAGTGAGAGAGAAAATGAGAGAGAGAGTGAGATAGTAAGTGAGAGAAATTGAGACAGAGAGAGTTAGAGAGTGAGAGAAATTGAGAGAGATAGTGAGAGAGAGAGTGTGTGAGAATAAGTGAGAGAGAGTGAGAGAGTAAGTGTGAGCGAAAGTGAGAGAGTGAGAGAGAGAGAGAGTTAGAGAAAGAGTGAGAGAGTAAGTGACAGAGATTGAGAGAGAGTGAGAGAGTAAGTGAGGGGGAGAGAGAGAAACGTAGGTTGGTACACATGTGTACAGAAAAAAAAAGCAACAAAAAAACTAGATAACTTTTGACATAGCTCTATAGAATGCTGTTATACTGTGATCTTAAGTTCTGGAAAAACCAAAGGAATGAGAAGCCCACTAAATATGTAATAAAGAAACAAAATAAAGAAATGATGAATATAATAATAAGTGCGTCAGTAGTTTCTACGAACGGGACACTGATGTCAGTTGGCCGGGACTTGGGAGCTTGTCTGTATTAAAGCGGCTTATAAATGTACTTGATATCTATTCTTCACTTATTATTATGATTCAAACATTTCTTTACCTTGAATCTAAATAAATATGTCTCTGTAATTTTAAACATAGAATCTAGAACTAGCTCTTAAATCCTTTTGAAGCTTTAAGCCTAAAATTAAAATCTAGATCTATCTAAATCTAGACCTTAACATTTGGATTTGAGTCTAGACGATGTAAAGATCTCAACCCTAGATCCAAAATCTATGTCCAAACAACCTTTTTTAGATTTGTTACTTAGATCTTACTGTATAACATGAAAATCTATTTCAGACGGTTTTCAAACTGCCGCCGCCTTAATTGTAGGCCTAGTTTCAGTTTCACCCCTGCTATCCGGCGGTTCTGCTTAAAAGAAGTAGTTTGCACATGTCCGCCTCTTTCTTTAAAGAAAAATAATAATCACATTTTTGCCTTTGATTTCCAAGAAGACTATTTTGTACAAAAACAATATTACCAATTTAACCTTTTGTGTCAATTAACAAGTTCATGCTTATTCTGAGTGCCTAGGTGGACATGAAATGTACGGTGTAATGGTCCTCATTTTTCTCCTACTTCCATTATTAAGATATGCTTTATGGAAACACAAATGACGAATTATTGACATTCTTAGATAAGGAAAAAACTTTTCCAACTCTTTACAATTTCTTTTTCCTTTCCTTTTTTTTTATTTACTAATTTTGTTTTACGTTTATCGCAGTGATTAAACAAGTTAATACCTTATCTTATACAACGGCTATGTTCAATTTGAAAAAAAAATACAAATCCTTTGTCACTGTCTTCTTTCGGTTTCGAAATGTTGCACACTGCTATAGCAAAGAAACATCATGCTTAGATTAATGTTTAAGATTTTTTTTTTAATTATTGTCTTACGTCCAAAATAATTCCCTGTTGTTTAATTATGGAAAGTTTTGGTTGGAAAGTAATCATAAAAATAATTTGAAACTTGTAATCTTTTCAACAAAAAAGGTATTGTAAACGCAGCCAATCACTTGGCGGTTACTTCGAAATGAAAAACCATGTTTTTCTTGTTTTTCATTTCATGATGAAATAGAATAAAATGTCAAAACGATATAACAATTATGGCCCTGTTCTATGAAGCGCTCCTAACTTTAGGATTTATCCCAACTTCCAATAGACCCTCACTAGTCCCTCTCTAGTCTCTTCTCAAAGTTAGATGCGTTCTATGAAGAAAAGTGTGAACTTAAAATCTAACTTTGCCCCCAAAATGACGCGATTTAAGTGCAAGATTTAGGAGAAGACGTACCTTGTCCTAACTTGAGTTAGATGCTCAAAAATAATTAATTTCCGGCAAAAAGCAGCCATAGATCTAATTCTGCCCACAGCTCGATTCGAATTGGAATGGGTTTGTTTCTTCGTTCTTGTTTATTCACTTTGCTTTTTAAATGTGTCGGATCAAAATTTTCACGTGTATAAATCTTGTTGTATGTGCGTAAAGAGTGTAATGGTCTCACTGAAAGCAACAAAAAAGTTGACTTTTAAATACACCGCATGGTTAGTATATACAAATGATATGAAAAGAAATATAAAGAGCACAAAGTTAGGTATAAATGCATTTTAGATTATTTTTTTTTCAGATTTAACATCGCTGCAATGCCTAGTGTCTCGTACATATGATAATAACATTGCATGCAATTCTCCGCATTTAATCAAGATTAGATCTGATGAAATAATAGAGGCCCGTCTAAGAACATGAAATGTGCAATCATATCTGTAGATTTGTTGGCACTCTTTCAGTTCAAAATTATTTTCGTTTAGACAACATCTTCCCAGTTTTTTTACAATGGAAATATTTTAATAATTGTGTGTGAATATGATCAGGCATGCTCTAACTCCTACAAGTAGCAGCAGTAGTAAGTACACTCAGTAACAGTTGAAGAAGCAGCAGTAGTGGTAGTAGTAGTAGTTGTTGTTGTTGCTTTTTGTAGTAATAGTAGTAGTAGTAGTAGTAGTAGTAGTAGTAGTAGTAGTAGTAGTAGTAGTAGTAGTAGTAGTAGTAGTAGTAGTAGTAGTAGTAGTAGTAGTAGTAGTAGTAGTAGTAGTAGTGGTAGTTGTAGTAGTAGTAGTAGTAGTAGTAGTAGTAGTAGTAGTTGTAGTAGTAGTAGTATTAGTTTTTTAGTAGTAGTAGTAGTAGTAGTAGTAGTAGTAGTAGTAGTAGTTGTAGTAGTAGTAGTAGTAGTAGTAGTAGTAGTAGTAGTAGTAGTAGTAGTAGTAGTAGTAGTAGTAGTAGTAGTAGTAGTAGTAGTAGTAGTAGTAGTAGTAGTAGTAGTAGTAGTAGTAGTAGTAGTAGTAGTAGTAGTAGTACTAGTACGTGCAGTTATTAGTAACAATAGTGATGTGGTTGCTGCAGAAAAATAAGTTGGTTTAAATTCTTTTTGTTTTGTTGTTTGTTTTTTTTTCTTTTTGAAGACTGCCTTTCAAGATGGATCCAATATAATGAATACGGGACCAGGAAACTGAAGGTATTTTAATCAGTGCACATTCTAGAAGGTTTAAAGGTGATTATAAACAGTAGACTAATGATAAACAAAAACAACTATCACAAAGTTCTTGTAAAAGAAGATTAAAATAAAATAACTTCAAAAAATATATCCTTTGCAGACTAATGAACATCAGTTTTAATTTACATTTAAAGGGCCTGATGTATTTGGTCAGCATTACGGGAGCTATTCAAACCAAGCAAACGGGAGAAAAGATAATGATATTGGAACACCTAGAGCTTTTATAAAATAAACTACCTGGTGCACTGTCCTACTTAAATCTTAGGTACCGGTAGCAATAATAACTTTCATCAAGTGCTATAAAATTTGAGCTCTTTAAAGACATTACACATCAGTGAATGTGGGCTCCATATGTTGATATGTTGCTTAGACAGTCAATCTGTATTTGCAGTTACTTCAATTTTTTTTTTATTCAATATTAAAATTGACAGAAGTAAAATTATATGCAGAAAATGGAATGTATAAAGAAAATTGAAACTAAAGCTGGAGATCCGTTGAAAAGCATTACAGTATGCACTGTAATTTTATAAGTAGATGGCTCAATAACAAGTGCAGCTTTGTAATTTTAAAATTATAAAACTTTTACCTTTTCGCTCCTTTTATCAGCTACTTTATGACCTTAACTCTCAGCAAAACGTTCTACACTCATTGAATGAATTAAGATTGACACCGGAGCTTTATAATTTTTATAACAAGTTGCAAACTCAAAGGGTATGTGTAGTGCCATAACTTAGTCGAACATATATTGGCTAAGCATATTGAATTACACTGTGTTTTGTTATGTATGATCAAGTCTTTTGAGCAGTATCGTCCAGTGGTTAAATTGTTAAATTTGTAATCCACTAGGGTGATGAATGTTAGCTCCAACCTCAACTTATAAGCTGTATTGTAATACCTTTTGAAGGCTATGGCCTTATAAGTTGATAATTTAACATATTTATAAAAGGGATCTGAAAATTGTGTGTATGAAAGTATGAATATACATGTACTAGCATTATAACTCTAAATATACTGGCTGAAGACTTATATGATGCTGTTTAAAAAAATATGTATGCTTTTCTCTAATGAAGAGAAGATGTTTAGTTTTCACTATGAAGTCAGCATATGACTACCTTTAGTCTATACAAGCCCAACAAACTGTTTTTGGTTGTTCAAAAAAGATTTTTGAATTAAATCTGTATTTAACATCCTAATGACCTTCACTCCGTTAAATCCATAAATCTAATAAATTCTGATTCACCATTGTATTGTAATTATTTTTCACCAAACTTTCTTCTCCAGACATATGTAAAAAGGAAATAAAAGCCTAAAACTGTGAAAGATCTCCATTGCTGCTCTTCAAATCTCCTTGCTGCGTGGATTTTAAATCAGCAGCTAAGATCTTTTAATGAATACCAGAGGATTATGCAAGATTTTGAAGCGCTAAAAGTAGAAATAAATAAGAAATACAAACTTCACACACTTCTTTCCTTCTTTATATTGCTATTGAAAATGATTGAATGAAGGTAAGTTAAAATTCACACAATGAAAAACTGAATGTTATATTCTAAGATAGGTAGGCCTCTATGCTCGTTTATCTTAAATTTCATTGTTTTACTTTTTTATTTTATTTTATTATTTTTATTTATTAATTTAATTTTTTTTGGGGGGAGGGCCATATATAACAATATGCCACCTATAAATGTTGCATGTTTTTCTTTTGAAAAAAAAAAGCGGTATTCGTGAAAAAATTAGTGACCAAAATAATAGTTTACAACTTCAAAAATAAACTCTTTGCTAAAAATGACAAGCATTTCCTTGGAGGCAAGGTTTTAAAAATAATTTTATAATTGTTAATTGATGATTGAGACCTTGTTAAATAAAATGTTGCGAAGTCCTTGTGAATTTTTGCCCAAAAGTGAACTTTTGAGTATGGGCTATATCAAATAACAGTTGTGTAGATTTGTTTGTAGGTACAGGTATGAAATCCTCAAGCTGCACGAGCCAGAATTTCCTGTACATCTAAATGTACTTAGCTTCTCAGACTGATATTTTTATATCATAAACAAAAGAATACGATAGGCAAAAAAAAGTCTGCACCTTTACTTTGTTTTAATGTTGTTTCCTTTATCAGTTAAGTAAAGTTGATGTTAAAAAAACCCGCTCAGATTGACCAGCGAAAGTCATAAGTTGGATAAATAAATATGGACAGCCTTCCTACACAAGTGTGTTGAATATATAGATCTAACAATAAAAAATACACCTGCCCATCAGTAATTGCCACTATAAGGCATTTACCTCTGACACACATAAATCGCTAATGTATCTGGTTGGGGCCTAAATAGATACATCAAAACAAACCACAATGTAGAGGAACATTGATTGATACAGTAGATTAAGAAAGCAAACCTGTTTCTTTTTTTTTCATTTTTTTATAATTTGTCAGGCATACGTAAAGCTCTGTATACATAAAACTCAACACGTTCCACATGACTTCATTGTGCCAGGTAACCTCACAACACATTCTTGAATGATCCTTGAGAACAGTAAGTGATATTTTGAGGCCACTTTGGTACATGCACTTGGTTAGGTTATTTGCAATGACATAAGTCCATGATTTTGTAATTCTTGGAATGAAAAAAGAGCAGCATCTGGAAGGTCAAAGGTGATATTCTGATAACTAAAAAGTGTTTATAACCATAAGCATTTGCCACCTTCCATGGAAGACGAGTTTCTGAAAGTAAATTGCCGAATAGAGTACAGTAATAACAGGGAGTGATTAGGACTCATTGCTAATAATATATATCAAATGCATATAATTTTCGTCCCTTCTAAAGCAGATTTCTTAACTTTGACGCATAAAATCATAGCCATGAGAGAACTTTATTTTGATATTTTTTTGTTTGTGTGTGTGGTTTTTTTTTGTTTTTTTTTTTGGGGGGGAGAAGGAGGGGTATGTTTAAAGAACATTAAAAATGTTCATCCTTATGTCATGTTCATGAAGCACAAAATAACACAAGAACTTTGCCTTGTGCCTAGAGTTACTTATTACTACACATAATTAAGTTTTAATATGCCTTACGACCTATAATTCTTTTTTTTTAAATCATATCACGCTCAATAAAACTGACATAAAATTAACTATCTGTCCAGAGAGACAAAGATAGAGAGAGATAGCGTGAGAGAGACAGACAGACTGACAGGCAGAGACAGAGAGATAAATAGTGAAGAAAAATCAACCACAAACCTAGATCTAGCTTAAGACCAACAAAATAATAAGACGAGAGATATTTGATATGATTTTATGATTTATCTTTTGAACTGCAAAATTATTCAGCAACCATTCTTTTTAATAGTAGTTAAATTTGATTTTTTTTTAAATTAAGAACCCTATACAACAACAACATTACATGCAATGCATTGAGAGGTGATTATAAAGATAAAGAAATTCGGTAAAATCACTGAATCCTGCCATAGACCACATAAGTTCATGATGATAGGTTCGATCCTAATGATGGGAATAGGTCTAAACCTTCCGGCGACTGGTCCTACAGTTGGACGCACCTAACTTTATGTGCGCTTCATAGAACCGGGCCCATAAGTTCATGATGATAGGCGCTATCCTAATGTTAGGAGCAGGTGTAAACCTTCCTGAGACTGGTCCTTTAGTTGGGTGCACTTAACTTTAGTGAGCTTCATAGGACCGGGCCAAATATCTTTTAACAATTTTTTAATCATATTCTGTGAAAACTCCTCTATAAAATGAGATGGTGTTTAAACAAACAATTTATAGTATGAAGGACATTGAGATCTATCTAACATTTAATAATGTTACAAATAAATCTTAGGCATCTAACACACATATTTACAGAAATAGTAACTGTAATACTCTAAAAAAATACGCCGACAGACTGTGCAAAAACTTGTGTTTTTATCATATGGAAAACTTGTGGAAAGATCAATTTCCCGTGTTTAATAGAGTCATACCTTCCACTGAAAAGTTGGTTTTAGATTTGTGGAGAATTTAACTCTTCTTGTCACAAGCATCGGGCTGGAAAGATATCTTCAGTGTTATTATCCTGTACGGCACGGCTTTATCTGCTGGAGATATAAAGATAAGGAGTATAAAGGTAAGTTTTGATTTCAGTCATACATTCTTTAAACAACGGCACTTTGTTTTTTAAAAGACCTATTGAATTTTTCTCATTTCTAAAGAAGATTTAACTGGGGCTCCCAATCCATGCTTGCTCTTATGCAAGTATTGGGAATCAAGGAATGAAATCATGATTGCGACTGATTGGAATGCCATAATATGCGGACTTTTATGGAATTAGAAATAAAATTTGAGCTATGGCTGGTTTTAGATACAAATTTACGTGCAAAGCTTTAATTTGTAAGTAGATAATATGGGTAACAGCCTTTTAGATCTAAGTTATAATTTAGCGCATTGTACTCTACTTTGTGGTTTATTCAAAAACTGATAGTTTTCAAAATGTAATTTCGTATTCATTTAAAGGCTAATTATCTAACAACTGATCTTTATTTTTTTTCTCCGGTAAACAAATAATTACTGTAATTTTCATGATCATTTAATGTTTAAGCATTCAATACCTTTTATTTCACCTTTCGAGGCCAGCTATCTCTGATAGTAAGCAATATTTTTGTTATTAAAAGTTTAAACATATCTGCACATCTAGGCAACAAAAGCTATTATCATATTTATTACAAGTGCTGTTTTAAAATGTTCAGTCCTAAAAGGGAAATTATATTTATTTGATGCATTTAGACAAAAAACGTAACTGTATGACGTTTTTATTGATTTCAAATCGCATACCTAAAGAGGTTTTAAGCCACTTGAATTGAGTCAATATGTTAATACAAGCAATGTTTTTAAGTCCTTTTAATTAGTGTCCACTTAGTGTGATTATCAAAAAAAAAGGAAAGGGTTTCTCAGTGATTGGTGCTAATTTCAAAAACTGAAATACTCTAAAAAAGTAATCTTAAGAAATTTTCTTGGTTGTCTTTTCAAATGTTCAAATTAGCTTTATTTTGGGGAGGTTTTGCTCCATAATATGCAAAAAGATAATTTAACGCTGCTTCTTACAAATCACCGTTTGGAAAAAAAAAACCTACAACTGTGCAGTGGGGATGGGAAAGATTAAAGTAATTATCTGAGCTTCAGATCTAGAATCTGGATCCTAAATCAATTTGTTTTTGATATCCGTGGAATACAAATCAGTCTTGATCTCGATCTAGATCTAGTCAGACTAGACTAAGTCACCAAAACCTTTGTACAAATACTTTATCCTTTGAGTTAGTTTGAGCCTACGCAGAGTCTAGACCTATAGGTATAGGACTATAATCTATATCTAGATCAAATCTAGAGTCTCCATTTCGGATCGCTCTGATTTTTCTAGAGCCAAGCACAAAGTGTAATGCTGCTGTTGACATGTTGTTCTTCATACTCCTGAAAAAAACAATAAATATGTCATTTTGAGATGGTTGCTATACCGGTACTTATTTATTTTTTTTAAATCCTCATCATTCTGTACCCTGAGAGTAGTTATAACCATTGCAAAGGATCTATATCCAAGTACAATGAATTTGTAAAGCTGCACTAAAATTGATATCGAAACATCAATATTTTTTCTTTGTTTGATCTTAATTACTATACTACTTTTTACAACGATAAGAGAGTCAATTGACGTTAAGATATACGTGCATGTTTTATTCTTTTTTTTTTGTTTTTAGAAACCCATTGAGAAAATGGAATTGAGATAAGTCCTGAAATCTTTCTTTAATATCTGTTGTATATCGTTAAACACCGTATTTGAATTTGGGGATTTGTACATATTTATTTGTTATCTCAATCTATCAGCTTTAATAAAAATGCATTGTTGCAATTTAACCTCTTAAATTGCTGGCAAGTTGTTCCGCTGACTAAGGTGCAACATCTATATTACAATTGAGGATGTTGAGTTGCATTATTCGACCCAAAAAGAAACTTTATTTTCCTCAATGATGTTGAGTTAGCATAAATGGCAACTCTCTTTGAGTGACGGAAACTTTTTGTCAGTTCATTAGGGCCTCAAGCATTCTATTAACTTTAAATTAAATGTTTGTAACCTTGTTACACGTGCCAGCTTAGAAAATAAGCCTAATCATCAGGAGTATACCAAAAAGGAATAAAGAACTCTTAAGATGTCAACAATTAACAAAACAAAAGACTGCAGCCTGCAATCGAGCTTCAGAAACAGGAAACTATGGCAATAAAGAACAACATAAGATAAAATGAGCATGTAAAGAAGAGAAAACGTTTGTGGGGCATTATTATATTATTATGTTGTATTTTCTGAGGCACCCTTTCATTTCACTATTATGAGCCATATATATGATGTGGGGCATTTATGAGTATATAAAACCCCATAATAATATTCGAAAGGCCCCATAATATCCATCACTCATAAGACATCCTCAAGTAGAAAGCCCCATAACATGCTCATTTTCTCTGTGTGTGTGTATATATATATATATATATATATATATATATATATATATATATATATATATATATATATATATTTGCATAAACACTATTAAACAAAATCTTTCATGGCGGTTATAAAATTTCTTGATTCATGAATGGATTATAAAGTCCTCAACGTTTTCGTCGCCCATGGATTAAAGCAGATATGAGCATGATTTTCTTGTCTACATGTATTTAAAGAATGAAATGAAATTATGAAAAAAAATTCTACATTGGTTCAGTGGGAAAATTTTTACATATTTTTTGTGCTTAGTGCTATCGAGACAAGAATGTTTGTTGTCTTCTCGTCTTTATTACTTCTTTCAGATGTTTTAAGTCGCTCTTTTTCTAGAGCGTGGTAAAGCATTGTTTGACGCTAAAGCTATGGTTTCAACTGAACTTAAAATGGCAGTCATAATCATTAGGCTTTTATTGAATAGGGCATACTATCATCCAATATCAGGCATAACATTGATATTTGTCAAAATATTCCACAATTTTAATTATTCAACAAATACCCCAGAAATCGATCAGCAATAAAAGAAACACAACACTAGATCTGTTAAATTAATTATTTTTAAAGTTTAGTCTAACCTGATCTTGGTCTCAAGTTTTAACTTCGACTTGCAACAACGAGGGTCACTATGTTGTGAATTTCAACACTTAGTATTATTTTTACCAGAAATCATCATGTATTCTTGTTACTACAACCACCTGAATGAAATAAAGAAAAGTTGGCAAGATTAAAAAAAAAATCTCGGGCACAAATAAACCATTACGTGGGAATTGTTTAAACTGAAATACCGACCGAAATAAACTCCTTAGTAGTTTTGAACAGCATCGAAAAGTGACGAGCATCACGGATTATCACTATACATTTTCCTTTTCTCTCTCTGTCTCTCTGCTTAAACGTAATGAAGACTTAGAATATTATTTTAGCTTTGTGAGGAGAACTCACTATTCAATTAATCTGTTGTGAACGGTTTGAGGTATTAGCAACTGAGGCATTTGGTTTTCAGATGCAAAGACTTATCTGCTATACTCTGAACAAACATGCTGAAATTTTTTTAAGTTAATGAATTATAGACCTCCACCTAAAATAAATGCAAAATTGTTAGAGACCCAGAGATATATGTCGAACAAGTAACGTTCTTTTGAAGTGGAAGAATACTTATTCAAAGGGGGAAAAAATAACCCAAAAAATGGATTGCATTTCAAACTTTTCTCTACCGACCGTATATAATGTTAGTTTTGTCGTATCAAAATAAATGATAATGTTACACGACTAGAGAATACTAGTTTAAAAGGAAAAAAAATAAGAGTGGACGATGCAATGATTATGAGAGAAAGGTCGATAGAAAAAGAGGGAGAGACAGAGAGACATAAAGAGAGGGAGATAGTGAGAGAGACGGAGAAAGAGTGAGAGTGACAGAGAAAGAGAGAGAGAGAGAGAGAGAGAGAGAGAGAGAGAGAGAGATCATGCTAAAAGAGAGTGAAGAAGCAAAAGGATAGAGTTATGGAATAGAGAGCCACGCCCAAAGACAGGCATATAATTTAGCGTAAAAGATGTCAAGAGACAAAAAAAAAAGAGATAGAGAGAATTGAATAAATAACCTCGGTATAAAGAAGGACATTTATCATAACTTACAACATGAACAAAGTGGTTTTATCTGTTAAGCAGTTAAAACTCAACCTTCCTCTGACACACAAATTTCAGCTGGTTTTAGAGGCCTGGCATGTTTTGAGCTGTGTCTAAGCTCGTGAGTTTTAGAAATCAAGAAATTATGATGACTTTCCCCGAATGATTAGGTTGAGCGGGTGAGTGGAATAAGTGGTGGAAATCGCTTGAAGAAAAAAAATAAAAAAATTGCATTACTCAAGCCTGTTGAGAACAATAGATTGTTTTAAGAGCACAGACAACTTCCCTCAGTCTCCCTTAGCGGGTAAGTTCAATAGATTACGCACATAATTATCTGTATGACTAACTTTCAAACACATAGGCAATAGATAGAGATATAAATAGTACGAGGTATAGACACAGCATTAGAAAATAAGCGTTTTCGAGAAAAAGAGACACGAAGGGGAAACAAGACTCTATCTAATTCTCAACTCTGCTCTATTTCTAGCACTTTAATTTTTTAGGTCTTTTTCTCTTTCTTCTTCAGATTCTTTTTTTTTAAATAGATTTCTCATGTTGCATTCAGTGTAAACATCTGAAACATTATGGCAACATTTAAGGCCGTAATGATATCATAATTTCAAGTGAAATATTAAAATAAATTAAAAACAGAAGAAAATCACATTGGAAGCAGTAGCTAAAATTATCCTTCATGACACCAAAATAAAGTCATCCTCTTTTGAACAGATTATTTTTATGATATTAAACAGAAAGTTTGTCAAGGTTTCACTGGTTCTAAATACGGAGCAAGACTTAACTCTCCTGAACATAAACAGTCAATGTCTTTAAACAGGCAGATCGTGACATTTTTGCTGATTGTAAACTCAGACGGGAAACTTTACTCCCGAAACTTCACTCACTCCCATTATCTAATATGGACAATCAATGGCATTTAACAGTGAGGCAAGACTCTAGTGCCATAAAAATGAACAAAGCTTGTTAATTGTGGACTTCTTCATATCATACTATAATTTTGTTTTCCAAAACAAAAAATGTTTCGTTCTGGTAACTAAGTGTCATCTCCACGCGAGAATGCTCTAAAATACCTACAATCTATTGTCTCTCACTGATCTTAAAGCTCGCCATGGTGTGATGCATAAGTGGCATTAAGAAAAAAAATACAAAACAATAAGACCTAGCTAGGCCAAGACATTGCTCTTTATGATGCAACTATTTTAGTACTGTGAAAATTCCCATGACCTGACAATGACAAGTGGTGGAACTTAGAGGGAAAAAAACAATAACTTACTTGAGACTTTGAGCTCAGGGTAAGGTGAGAAATCTACATCCTTGTTATCTGTACTTAAAAAGTTATTGTATCTTAGCAAAACCACCAGTCGTGTAATAGACCATGCTATATTACTATGTTCAGGTTGCAGTAAAACCAATAGCGTAAAAATACTAATGTGTTACGTTAGATTGAAGTATTTATCGTGTGATAGTTCTCGATAATCAAATCTCTTCCAAAATCACATGGAAAATTGTTTTTTAAAAACAAGATGGTTTCAAAAGAAAACTGTTAAATTCACTTGTGGAGCTCGTGATGATTTTGGATAACCTAGATTTGAAATGTAGTTGCAAAAATATTAAAATAACTCCACATTTGAAGTCCTTTAGTTAAATTCAACACGTATTACGGAATTCCTAAAATAAGAAATGTATAGATAATGTGCAAAATAGACCTTTTCTCTTTTACTAACATCTCCTTGCGCATTAATTTTTCCTCTATTTAATTTTTTTTGTTTCTAATTATATTTATTATATTTTAAAATTATCTTTGTGTATCAGGATAAACTATAAACTAAAATTTTTATATTTTGCCAATGTGTGGCGTGTGAAATTAATAATATTAGTCTAAAATATAATACTTTCAATTTTTTTAAACCTTACAACTCGAACCGATTTTTATCCTAAATGTTAATCCTATAATTCTTAATGGTTCTGCCAATATAAACACACCAAAGAACTATATTTCTCTAAATGGATGCAATTTGGTAATAATGTTTTGACCGAGTGAAATCTACAAAAGAGTTATATAACCTGCCCTTCTCTCCTTTAATAAAACCGATATTATTGCTAGAAAAAGTGAAGTGAAATGATAGATTCAAAGAAGATTTTGTAAGAAAGACAAAGAACCTTTGTAGACTGGTAAGTTAAGAGATTGATAGAAAAAAAAAGAGAAAAAGAGGGTTGACAAAGAAGGATAGAGAAGAGAAAAAAGTGGGAAGAGAGAGAGAGAGAGAGAGAGAGAGAGAGAGAGAGAGAGGGGGGGCGGAGGGAGGAGAGAGAGAGACAAAAAAAAAAACACAAAAGAAGAAATTAAAAACTGAGCACGACGGATAGACGTGAAAGAAGAATGTATCGCTTAACAAAAATGTAGTGGTAATTTTGACTTCAAATAAAAAAGGAGGGATAAATAAATGTTTAACAGAAAGAGAAAAAAGGAGAGAGACAGAAAAAATAGAAGGAGAAGGGTAAAAGCAAGATGTAGCAAAATTGCAGCGAGAGATAAAGAGAGAACGAGAGAAAAGGAGGAGAAAGAGATAGAGATACAGGGCGATTTAGATACATAAATAGATAGATATACGATAGACAGAGGGAGTGACAGAATGACAGAGAAAGATAAACAAACATAAGACTAACACTATTCATTGATTATATAACAGTTAAACATTATTTCAGGCGTTGTTACCGAAGAAAAAATAAGTAAGGTTAAATACGTGTGTTGTAAATAATAATGAAAGGAAATAAACTTGTGAAATTGCAAAATATCCGAAAAAAATGAACTAATTCACGGATTATGTTAGGATTTGTGTATTGACGGTTTCAAATCAGACATAATTCCCAGAAAATAAAAGAATGAATTCCCTAAATGTGTTGGCGAGAGTTCTCTTGCTGGCTTCAGTTTTATATGTAATCACAGAAGGTGAGTATGTGCTATTATTATTACTACTACTACCACTACTACTACTACTACTACTACTACTACTACTACTACTACTACTACTACTACTACTACTACTACTACTACTACTACTACTACTACTACTACTACTACTACTACTACTACTACTACTACTACTACTACTACTACTACTACTACTACTACTACTATTACTACTACTACTACTACTACTACTACTACTACTACTACTACTACTACTACTACTACTACTACTACTACTACTACTACTACTACTACTACTACTACTACTACTACTACTACTACTACTACTACTACTACTACTGCTGCTGCTGCTGCTGCTGCTGCTGCTGCTGCTTAAGTCTGATAAAATGGTCATATCAGCTTACGGCTTTAGAGCCTTCAACTTTTTTTATCTTCAGCACGGACACAATGTGAAGACGACTGGTTCGGTCCCGACTGCCAGTACCAGTGTCACTGTGTTGGGTCTGCTCCATGTAATAAACACGATGGTTCCTGTAGCTCAGGCTGTCACAGGGACTGGTTTGGACCTGCCTGTCAATACTGTGAGATTACGGAAAAATAAAACAATTGTATATTCTCTATGTTCGAGAAAACTTCAGAAACTGCAAGTTGAAACGTGGACTTTTGTTTTTCATACTATAAAGGAGACATTAATACGAACATTAAATTTTTAAAACGAAAACAATATTAATTTCACCAGCATTTAACTGGGAGAAATTTGTATTACCAACATGGACATTTTCTTGAATATGATTGATAATTTTTTTTTTATTAATTTTCACTTGATTGTTGTTAATCTTGTCTCCTTGTTACTCTGCCAAATAAAAGCCTGCATGTCAACTGAGATACCTTTAAGGCAGACATTTTGTGAACACTAAAAGCCTCCCAAAAGTATTTATAATTCTGGAGGTACAAGACCTCGAAATGTCCGAGACCATTAAGATGACTTTATACCATACAATTGTCATTTGGTAAATGTGGAAGCCTATAATACTATATATATATAAGTAAATTGTTGGTAATTAGCCTTTTCACACATAAGTTCGTGTTAGAAGTCTCTTTATTCTACCGTCAGAGGTTTCTATCAACATGAATAGACAATTATTAAATTTATTCATCCTTTAAATTATTAACAGCCAGTCTGTGGACATACACATACCTCAGACTCATAATAGCCCCGTCTATAAAATTATGCAGTCACAACAGTTTTAGTAACACTAAGTTCTATTACAGTTCTATTACTTTTTCCTCTCACACCTTAAACTTCTTCATTGCTTTAGTAAAACATGAAAAAGGTATTTAGTATAGTACCGGTACATTGAATACAAAATACTAGTCTGGGAAAATCGGAGATTAATGCAGGTTAAAATCTGACTAGCTCCATTAACCTGCATTATGATCTGAATAAAAAGTCGAAATACTTGGTGAAAGCATTAGGCCTAAATCTGCAAGTTTAAATCCTGACTGATTATCCTGACTCGTCTCAATAATGCCTGTCGTTTCTTCACATGCTCTAGCTGCCTTGTATTTAGATCATTATAAGCATGATTGTGTTCCTTCTTGCAAGAGTGAAGACTTAGCAGTAATATCACTAACACCAAATCACCATGACTCGAGACAGCACACGTTTTCGAGTCCGTGATGGAAGCGTGGATAAAGATGTAAATATTAGTATTAACTGATCGCCTTTCCACATGTTTCATATGTTGTGTGATTCAATAAATCAGTTCTCGTTCCATTTCATTGACAGCAAAGATGGCGTTCAGGGTTTATAATCAAAATCTTCGAGAGATGAGATGGTTAACAGACAGCAATGACACGACTTGTAACAAGTGGGAACACTCTACCCTGAGCGTTGCACTGAACACTGCCATTCCCCTCTCATGGATCAGGGTCGTAGTAAAAGATACAGGTTGTCTATTTAATATAATCATATGCTACATTTTTCTGATTATGTGGTTATTATTTCAAAAGACTTTTAGCCTAAATATATATTTGCCATTCTTTTGCTTAAGATTCTCTTTTCGTTCTTTAGTGAAGAATCTTTAGATTCATCAAATGAATGGAATGATTAAAAACAAAAGAAATATTAAATGTAGATCAATGAGATATCTTAAAAAAATAGATTAGGTTAACCAATATGCGTTTATAAATATTTATTGAAATCTTCACAGTCAAGAACTTTACGATCTTCCTGAAGTTCAAAGACAGTAATCAGACACTCAAGTGTGGCAGTTCAGCGATAGTGGACGACAGAACTTACGATATCGTCTGTAACACGCATGACCTTGTCAAAGACTTCTATCTATCTGGAGCAGGAGTAAAGTCCCTTTGTTCACTGTATATTAGCGCAGGTATGAAAGAGCAGTTGTTGAAGATGATCATGTAAAATAATTATTTAGTTCAATAATCTGAATATAAAGAAATATGTCTATGAAATTGCTTAAGGTTATCAATATGTTTTTTGTAATGTTACTTGATACTAATTACATAAATTTTTTCTGTAGGTTATCTTGAAAGATGTAGTTCACCAATATTCCAGGATAATATCCATTTTAAATTGCTCAAATGTGAGATTATAGAGAGCTTCATTATTCATCTATGAGTTAGACCATTTACATAGCCATTTACTTGGCTTAAAGATGAATCGCCATAATAGTGGCACCTTGCCTGGGCCGTTAAAAGTATTAAAGGCTTCTACCTCTCACTACCAATATATATTTCTCCATCTTTCCCTAAACTCTGACTATGCAGCTGACAAGCTGTTTAATTGTCTGTCTCTTTTTCTGTTTCAGTCTTTTCAGTCTTCGTCTCTGTTCAGTTATCTGTCATCCCTTTTACTTTAAGTTTCTCTCTCTCTCTCTCTCTCTCTCTCTCTCTCTCTCTCTCTCTCTCTCTCTCTCTCTCTCTCTCTCTCTCTCTCTCTCTCTCTCTCTCTCTCTCTCTCTCTCTCTCTCTCTCTCTTTCATAGGTCTTGTTTGGATGACTGTATGACCTTTAGTTTTTTCTTGTCTCTTCCTGTCGTTGCTTCTCTTTGTCTGTACACACCTTTTTACCAGCTCTCACTTTCTCCATTTCTCTCATCGTCTCTGTTTCTGTGTTTATTCGTCTCGTGGTCTGCAGCTCTGTCTAACAGTTTACATTTCGATGATGCGTTTTCTTCCTCTGAATGTCTTTATTAATTGTCTGCCGAGTACCTGCCCTATCTCTTTCTCTTTATACTTCTAGACTTCCTATAAAATTCTGCCTGTTCTCCTGAGTTCTTTCTGTGTGCCCTTGTACTCTCCACTCTCCCTGCTGTCTATATTTCTGGCTATGTCTTTGCCGGTTTGTCACTGTCAGCTTCCCTCTGTGTGTCTAAGTTTGGTATTTCTTATTTTTATTGACGTAAAAGTAAACATAAATAGAAGACTGATGAAGCTCTGTGTAACCGCCGTCTTTGGTTAATCTCATACATATAAATTAAGTAATCATATAAGATGTGGATCATAATAAACAGTTTAGTTGAATAACCTGAGAAGTTAAATTTCTTTCAATTTGCTGTAGGTATAAAGAAATATCAATCCTCTTCTTATAAGGCGATATTCCTTTTAAAAATGCCGTGAATTTTTCTTTTTTAATAACAATGTTTAATTGCCATTTTTGTCACTTCATCACGGTTCCGCTGATGTAAACTATGAAATTTAGTTCTTAGTTAGAGTCGTCGGATTACAGCCAAGTACAGGGTACAGCTAGGTCTCTAGAACACATCCTAGTTACCATAAACAAACAAGTTTGCTCCCACATTGCTGTTCCATCTTACGATTTTGCTCATTTTTCCACAGCTACCTTGCTTGACGGGGCGTCAGTTTGCTATTAAATAACAGACTTGAGATCATCGTTCTGATTTACTTAGTTTAGTGTACAGAAACCAGTGCTAATATTTATCTAAACATTTAAATCTATTTTAAGCTATTACTCATTATATAATGAACTGTAAATGTTTGAAAAGATAGTAGAGCATTGATATTGAAGTATGTGTTGTTATCGATGGACCTTCACAATTCCTTATAATTCGAAAACGCAAATCCTTAACTTATTTTTTTTCTTTATCTGGTTAATTGAAAGCTAAAAAGGACACTAAGTTGTCTGTATATTAGTGTATATTATTTTTTTCTTCCAACTAGCATTATTTGTTTCTAGCAAATTTAGACGAAGGTAATTGTTACAAGAATGCAGCAGTCAAATTGAAGTTGGTTAGGTCTATAAAACTGTAGTTATTCCAAAGAATTCTATAGTTTTGAAAATGCAACTAAAGACCGTCAAAATCATAATTATTGCATTTAAAATTTCTAGGGAATAAATTTCTCAATCTGTATGATTAAGACTACTTTTGCAATAACTTAGTTCATACCAGTGCTCTTCATGTTGATGAAGATTGTATTCGATTTTTAAAAAAATCGTTTATTAGTTGCAGAATTGTTCGATATCTCAAGATATTTAAGGCTTTTTTTTCTAATCACAGCGTTTTTAAAATGTGTACCAAATTTATCCACTGGCTTTACATTACATCATTTTAGAGTCGTCATGACCACATATCAGATTATGCCTTTTCAAGTATCTCATTATTTTAGTCATATGTTTCATTTGTAGAACAGTATGCACAAGTACTATAGTTACAGGGAAACCGAGCAACTAACGGACAATGTTTCGTTCTTGTTCGACTAGTGTGCATTTTCATTTAGATGACAAATGGCTGGTTTTTTTTTGTTTTTTTATTTATTTATTTATTTAGTTCTTTTTTGTAGATTTATACTGTGTCTTAATATTCTTAACTATTTTACCAGATATAGCTTTACTGGTATCTGAGACTTCATCATATAAATATTTCTACCAAAAAAAGGTGCCAGGAAGTTTTGTTTTGTATCATACGAAGCTTAAAAGTACAAATTGGGTATTTGTGTAGAAGTTGCAAAATTCTACGCTATGGAAATAGCACATTTTTATTCTAGCAATATATGCTTTCCAATAGTCCACCTAAGTAGTTTTTGCTTCATTGAAATGTTTATGTGATCTCAGTCAATCTGCGTAAGTTATATCTTTTTTACGTACAGCTAAACTTAAATATACGTCTGGGGAAACTTGACATTAAGAAAAAAAAAGAGAGAGTTTGTTTTTTTCTACAGTTATGACCAAATAACCTAATACAGATACAGCAAAATAATAATGAACAGTTTATTGAATTAAAAAAAAACAAAACAAAACAAAACAAACAAACTTAAAACGATAGTAAATAAGTAACGACTGCGTCCAAGTTTGATGACGGTTGCCGTGAAGCAGTTAATTTTTTTTTTAAACTTAACCCTTTGTATCCACTAATATTTTTAAGTTCAGCATTCTGACTACACTAAACATCCTAATGGAAAAGCTTTGTTCTTAGGTAGCAAACTGTTTTGAAAGTAACCTTCCTTTCAATATTTTCAGGAGAAGAAAAGTTCAAAATCCTCTCGACGTATGACTTTTAAAACGCTTTTGAGCTATAATTGCTTTTCAGGACGCAACGTGGCTTTAAAGCAGCAAACTGAGCAGTCATCCACTTATAAAACATGGATCTCTTCACATGCTGTGGATGGCAAGCTTGATATTCCAGACAATGAGGACTCCCAGAAAGCCACGTGTACTCGTACAAAGTGGAGAGATCCTGGCTGGTGGAGATTGACGTTCTCACAACCTGCGAATGTCTCTATGTTTAGCATCTACAACAGGAGAAATCCTAGCTGGAAGTGTAAGATTCTGTTTGAACAAATTTGTCTCATGCCACGTGTTACTTTCATTATTTACACTTTTATTGCTTTTACACGTTGATTAACGCTGCTGATTGTATGAAGAATTTAATAAAGGCGGTCTTTAAGCACGTTGTCATTTTAAGAAAATACCTTCATGTTTTGAAAGATGGTCAAAACCTGTTACAATTAATAATTAGGATTAAAAAATCTTTGAGCAAAATATACCTTTTCTCCAAAACGCTTTTAGACTTACTAAGTACTGGACGTAATGATATTGTTAATGAAATAATTATTTAAATTTTATTTTGACTCGTTTTTTATGCTTATAAAGAATCTGTCGCTTTTTGAACTCGATAGAAAGTGAAACTAGAAAAATTACGGAATGTAACCCTAGTAGTCTAAAGATGATGATTGTTACGAAAGAACTACCGTAATTTTAACCTTAGCCTACTGGACGGTCCGATTTTCCTCTCTCCCTGAAGAGGCTTCTTACACCCCAGTAAACTAGCGTATTGTTATAAAAAGTTTCCGGACAACAATTTGTCGCAGATGCCGTTGCCTCAATATTCTGTACTAAGTCATGGTTTACCATTCAATGGTAAATATGTCTTTTGGGTTTGCTGTGTATGTATTGCCCGATTAATAACAGTCAGATAGTTGCCTGGCGTGTAATGTTTATCAGATTTATAGTTACAGTTTTAAATGTGCCCCTGATTGCAGCCATTTTGTCTGTTTTCCTCCTTTCTGGACGCACTTTTTTTCACAAATCTCACGAAATTAGTGAAATGGTGAAACGTTCAAGGGACTTTGTAGCTCTGGATATAGCTAGGCTGTATTTGTAGCCTCATTAAGCCTGAACTTCCAGTGGATCTATGGCTTTCAAAACTTTCTGTATTTCTTGTACTTCGTGTACACAAAATGCTCCAGAATTGGGATGGATCATTTTGTCTTTTACTTTTTCATTATCTGAAATGGTTCGATAGGCTCCACCAGTAAGCCTCTAGTTATACTCTACACTATCCGTTTGACTCTGAAAATATTGTGACCTTGTCTTCACTACAGTGCACCGAACTGGCTGCCGCTTCAGCACTGTTAGATCGACATCACTTTAAGGACCTCTGTCAAATGCACCAGAGATAGTCGCATCTAACCATTAATTATCACTATATCTGTGTTCCTATACTAGTTCTAGATGGTCCGCTTCTGAGTCACTTTCTTAATTACTTCGAACAAAGTCATCCCCGCTGTCTAATTCTAGCTCTTTCTTTTTCGTCATAACTGGAACTTTCATCTACAATCGGCATTATATTTTGCTGCCCTGATCGTGGTAAACTTTCAATCTGATCATTTTTACTATCAGTGCTGGCAACTGCACTGACCACATTCCTGTCGGTCATCTTGGGCTACATGGAGCATATGACATTCACTTGGTAAGAAGATAAATGGAAAAATAATGGTAATTAAAAAATTAGTTGTATTACATGCCATTTAAAATGGACATTTATTTAAAATGAGGCTTGGTGTATTAAAAATATCCTTGAGGTTCAAGACGGAAAGGAAAGGGGGGGGGGGGATGCAAATATTTTGAATTGATCCAAATTACCTTTTAGGCCATTTTTAATCTTATAAAGAGTGTGTTGAAGCATATCTTGAACGAATATTAACAATGAACCTAAAATCTATGAAAATGCTTCATATGTGACGATTAGGGTCTGCGAGACCCCATCTAGAGGAATGGGATTGAAACAAATAACTAAATAGAATTAGAAAATATAGACGATTCTTGAGCAGTAATCGAGAGTATAATATTCAGATGCGAAAAAGAATAAGAATTTATATTTATTGAGACAACTGCTTGCCATAAAATACAAAGCGAATTTCTTTATACCCCAAACAATCCCGAGACCTTTTCTCTCCATCACAGCATATCTCTTCTATCTAGAAACTTCCTGTTTGCATAAGCGACAAGAAAAATGTGTCCATCGCTATTCTGTAACCTGGTGGCACCTAACCCTATATATGATGCGCCTGTTCTCAAAACAAATTCTTTATTAACGTCATGGAGCATCAGATGGGTTTGCTAATTACAGCTTTCTTTAATGCGGCGTACGCTCTCTCGTGGGGCTCTCCCTATACGACTTTCTTAGGCTGACCTTTTCCAGTTAGATCTGACAGAGGGGCAGCAATAGAAGCACAGTGGGGTATGAATGATTGATAATAACCAATAAAACCTAAAATGATCTAATCTCCATCTTGGTGATCGATCTAGGGGCGACTTTCACTTTCTCATCATTGCAGTCCTGAAGTCCAACTGTCCACCTTCCAAGGCGGTGTCCTAGGAAGTTGACTTGTGTTGCTCCAAGTTCACTTTTTGTTGGTCTTGCAACTAGGTTGGCCGCTTTAAGCCGCTGAAGAATTCCTCTAAGACTTGCAAGTGTTCCTCCCACGTCTTGGTATATACTAGCAGACCATCGATGTAGTCTACCGTGTTGTTCATTTTGTACAGAAGTCGTCGCACTGCTCTTGTCATGTTCATGCCAGAGTTAGCCATCACGAATGGCATCCGCAGGGACTCGAAATGTTTACCCATTGTCACGAAAGCACTCTTTTAGACATCTGATGGCCTCACACGTATCTGGTGATAACCCTTGGTCAGGTCGAGCTTGGAGAAGTACTTGTTATCATTCATACCAAAGACAGACTGAAGTGGCAAAGGATCGGGCTGAGGGTCGGTGACTGTAATCTTGTTGAGACGTCGGAAATCAATGCAGATACGGTTACTCCCGTCTTTTTTCACAACGACCACAGGCGGTGCGTATAGTGTATCACTCTTCCTTATGATTCCTATTTCCTCCATCTGCTATAGCTTTTTCTTGAGTGAAAATTGCAGGGCGAGTAGTACAGGATACGGTCTCTGATGTACAGGAACGTCAGAAGTCATGTCGATCCGGTGTTCAGCCAGATTAGTGTCTCCTGGACGATCTGAGAATATCTTGCTGGACCATCAACTGCTCCCGATTTTAGTCATACGTTAGAGCTTCACTGAACTTGACATCAGCAGCATCTTCCTACTGTCCCCAAGTACCAATATCGGATAGATCTTCGTCGACTAGTTCATCACGGTCAAAATGTCTTGATCATGTCCATTATCTGCCCTCAACCACAGCCATACGCGACAGAACCTTGAGATCATCTCGCGTCTGGCTGGAAACCTCGGGTACTCTTGAGCTAGTTTCTTCCTCTCTTTAGACGTAATTCTTGATAAGATTTGCATGCATAGTCTTCTCCTTTCCGTTGATCTCTACTTCGTAATCATTAGGACTCACTGTGTTGTCATAGGGTTCTTTCCGCTGAACCAACAATTTGTTTGTGTCAGTCTGGAGGAGGACTAACACAATGTCGCCACGACTGAAACGCCTAGCCTTTGTTTTCTTGTCAAACTATTTCCTCTACCTTGCCTGAGACGATTCAAGCTGTTCCTTGCCTAGTTAAATGTGTCGTACTGATAGCTTGACTTCACTTCCTGTTCATCAACGGGTATCATCATAGCCTTGTAACTCGCATCTCCTAGCTCTTTGGTCAGGTTCACTTTTTTCTATCGTTTGTAGATTTTGGCCTCTTGCATCCTTTTTGGCTCATACAAAAAACAAGATTGAGTTTGAGTGTGTGAAAAATCTAGACTATTTTGCTTTCATTCAATGACTGATCTCTTGGCTTACTTTAAACTAACTTGATTCATTTTTAAACTTGGTCGACTTTAATATACATGTGTTGTTCTAAGCTCAGCTGACACAAATGATCTCCTTATTGATCAACTGTAGATTGTTGTGAGCAACGCCTGAAGGGATTCCACCTGACAGCCCTGGATTCCCAAAAAGTCTTGCTCTACGAATATATCGATCAGGAGACAGAGCGTGCAGACATGTATATTGTAAGACCGCATTCCATGATTAAAAATGTGAGGGTCGTGCAGATTGAAAAAGGACACCCGAATTGGTATTTGGCGTTGTGCGAGGTCAAAGTTTTTGGAGGTGAGTGTTAGAAAAGCGCCTCGATGTGGAATTTCGTTGTAAATCCTTAATTAATTGCTTAAGATGGAGGAATATACTTTTCTGCAGCCGTTTTTATGCCTAAAAAAACTTCTGACCATTATTTTTTTACAAACTACTTCAACGCTAGTAAACCATGGTACTTGGCTTGAATAAACAACTAATTAATTTTAATTCAAAACGATCACACTAAAATTGTTCTAAACTAATATTCCAATATCCTTTTTTTTTTAAATTCGACTTTTTACCGTGAACTCAAAAGTTGTACTTAACTATATGATGAAGCAAATTCGATCTTATTATTTTAATGTACAATATTCATGAACAAAGATTTTTTTTTTCATTTCTTCAAACTCAAGTGTAGCTTTAAAAAAATCTATTTATCCGCCAAAAATAATTCAATGAAACATTCATGTAAAGGAAAAAAAAATAAGATGCCTTTAGACTCGTAATCAAACTACAAATCCCTCTCTTCTACAAACCCTCTTGCAGAGCTCTCTTGTGGAGATGGTCGATATGGCCTGGGATGTGAGCGTCGGTGTAACTGTGTCAACCAGGCCAGCTGTTTTGTCCACAGTGGAGGTTGTCCATCTGGCTGTGCTGCTGGCTATATTGGGGAAGATTGTTCAGGTAGGTCAAATTTTAAACGTCGTCATACTGTTTCCTACAATAACACAAAAGTTGCAACATTAGGTTTAAGGTGATGGAGTTAAAAAATGTTCCGCAGTTGGAAATTCAAATATGACTGAGCAACACGTTCCATGCAGTCAGTCAAAAAAAAAAGTCGTCTCATGAAGACTAAGATTGTATCTAAGTAATAGTACTGTAGACTAAATTGTTTGAATTTGATTGAATTATCACTTCACTGTCTAGTATGTCTAACTGGAAGATACGGAAGTGGATGTGCTGAGATCTGCAGTGAGAAATGTGGCGGGGATGGCAACCTGTGTGAGCAGAGTGGTGGAGCTTGTAATCAAGGCTGTGACCCAGGTTACGCTGGTACCCACTGCCAGTTCCGTGAGTTATTATAATAAGCACAAGAGTATTAAATTAATGCATAGTGCATATATGATTTGAAGGTTATGACACGATGTATAATATCTTTGTTTTGTTTTTTTTATTTTTTTGTTTTTAACTTAAATGATTCAAATGAAATACGATACAAGCGAGAGAGCATTTACAATGGCGTGACTTGAAAAGTAGTCAATGAAATATAAAACCAAGCAATGAGAAATTTGAAAGATCAGAGACAAAATTTCCTGATTATTTGAAGGTATAATAGTAAACTTAATCTAACTTCACACGGCAATAAAAGTCGCGTGTGGTTTTTGAAACGATAGCATTGAAAAAGAAAGTTGTCGCGAGGATGCTTAGATATGCCAAGACATCATTAATATATGTGTAGATAATTTTTTTTCCCGTGAAAAAAAGTCTCGGAGTGCTCTCTCAACCCAAGGCACAACCGCTGGTATGCAACTTTCAATTACCGACAAACGCCAAGCTTTATATACATGTAGGTAGGCTGGTATAGTTCTTTATTTGTGACAGTGGCAGTAGGCCTTTGGGGCAGATCTATATTATGTCAATTGTCAGCTTGTGGGTGGAGCCAAGTGCACTTCTAGATTGTTTTTAGTTTAGTGGCGGAAAACTAGTCTCCGCCCATCTTAGTAGTACAGATAGTTATTTAATTCTCATCTAGTTCTATAAGAAAAATGAAGATACTTTGTTTCATGTAATAATTACAGTGACTAGCCGATCTGTTGTTTTGTTCCTGTCCAGCTGGCCTGAGAAGCTTTTCTTTGGTCGGCTTGCGTCCTAATTTGATTCGGAGATCTTGGGGAAATTAGGGAAACTACTTGTACTAAGTGTATGTGATGCTTTGATCGGGAGATGCTAGATGTAATACGTAGATGTAACGACGGGTTTCGTAGATTCTATGGTCTCAGTCGGATGATGTCTTAGTTGAGGAAACCGTCCGGCGGAGTAAAATTCTCTTCGGTCACCTTTGGCCGTTATTCTAGGGAAGTTGGACGATGAACTGGGAAACCAGGGAAGTTTTTGATCGTGGACTGTGCCGACTGAGTCTGTAATATAAATGTAGAGCTCGGAAAGACTCGTTGTCAGCACCTTTTTGTAGAGTATCTAGAGACCACGCCAGTTGGAAGTATTGTTTGAAATTACTGAGCCAGTGAGAAGTTATTGTGATCATTTATAGTGGAAATTATTGAAGTATTGTGGAAACTACTACTGAGAAGTTGTGTTGGAGTATCATTCCATGTAATTCTGCGTGAATACCACCATGACTTGGGGTAAGTTGTTGTAGAGCTTAAATAGTTTTAGTGCAAGGATGTGTCCTGACTCGTAAATTTAGCGGATTCTAAGTACTGTTACTTTAAGTATTAACTTTCTCCCTTCAGGGAATCGTCAAATCAATGGCAGACGACTGTCTTGATTATTCCTATGATGCTGTGAATTTCCTTTTCCAAATATTGTGTTAACTTATATATTTACCTATGGATTATTGATGACTGTTATATATGATCACCTCGCTAATCTGGAGAAGTATTCTCCTAAAATAAGTTATGTTGCATTACCGGTACTGTAAGTCTAACTGGCAGATTATCATTATTCTGTATGAGATGTAGATCTATGGCCGTTTTCAAAACATTTTGGAGTTAACGCACACGTAAAATTAGCGACCTGTCTTTATGACGATATCGTTATCTACGACGTATTCAAAAGATTTCTAACGACATCGTTAACTAAGTCGCATTCAAAACATTTTCTAACGATAGCGTTAAAAATAATGTCCGAGATAATTGATTTATCATTTACTTTTGGCGTGTTTTGCAAAAAATTGTCACTTTTCACCCGGAAGTTAAGGCTGTTGCCTTGTTTACATTTCATATCGGGCTTGGCAACGATGTTAAATGTATAGCAAAAACTGTTTGGAACATTATTAGTGGTTCTTGTTGTAGCTGCAATCCAAGGATGAAAGTGTTGTTTAAAAAAAAAATATAGTCTTTGCTTTAACATAGTGTCCCTCATCTGACCTAACATAGAGCTAGATTTAGGGCCCTCATCTGACCTATCATAGAGCTAGATTTAAATCTACAATCATAACAATGCCTACATTTAATCTAGACTTTGGAATGCATTGTAAGATGTTGAGATGTTAGATCTAGATCTAAATTATAATTTATTAAGGTAAAGTAAGAGGCCTATGCATAATTTACTCTTTGACTGAGTCTAAACAACCTAAAAGGTCACCTAGACTATGTTATTTGTTCAATTTCATATGGGTAAAATGTTTCCAATCATTATAGCCCACGCCAAGATTTTTTTCAAGATTTAGATGGGAAAGGCCCTTCATTAATGTCCATAGGTAGTAATGCTACTGCAAATGGTTATATATATATATATATATATATATATATATATATATATATATATATATATATATTACTTATAAAAGTGGAAAAAAATATAAGAATTGGACTTGTAGCAATACTTTCTCTTAATGCAGCTAACATTAGGATGAATTTAAAGCATAAAAACCCCTTGGTTTGATTACCTTCTTATGTATATTATAGCTCTTTTCCTGGTTACTCTCATTTTCCAATTTATTTAGAAAAGTCTTTACAGATTATCATTATAAATGAAAAGCATAGGTGAAAACATTCTACTATTTCTAGGTATAAAACCCTCTCTGATGGGCATAACATACTCATTATTATTTTATTTGAAATATTTACATTTACTCTTTTTAATAACTATTCACAAAAATTAATGATGTAAAATGTGTGTTCTACGTCTGGTTTGTATTAAAAAAGTAAAACAGCTCAATTGAGATGAAATTAAATAATACTGAAATAATACAGTATCTTAGGCACTACATAAATGAGCTTGCAATGGATATCCTTTAATTCAATCCAACTTTTTTAACAGCAACTAGGTATAAATACATTTTTTTAAGTGTGTGGTCACCCCCCTCCCCCCCCCCCCTTTTTTTGCTATGCATATACCAATACTTTGAGAAATCAATTTTAAAACTTGATAAATTTTTCAAAAAGTGCAACATTATTCACAGATTTTCAATCTCTGTGCATTTAAAAATATATAAATCTTTTTGTTCTTTTTGTTGAGGAGTATATTATTTGAAATGTTTAGTGGCCAGCTTGTTAAGTTGAAGGAACAATAAACACAATCTTTTTAAAACTGGATAGAAAGAAGTTATTTATAAGCAAGTCTTTGAACTGAAACTTTTAGCCATTACTAAATGACTTCTCTATCTCTTACATGTATTGTTAGTTTTTATATATATTTGTTTTCTTTTATAATCTGAATAAAAAAAAATCAGCAACATATCATTTGAGATCAGCATGTGCAATTTCAGCAATATTCAGTTTCTATCACAGTTGTGATTTGCTTAATTCAATGTCTTTTTAAAATATCACTGCTCACTTCAGTAAATTTTTTTTGAGGATAATTAATCATTTAAATAATTCAAGACAATACATTTTTCACTTCTGCAAAATGATATTTGCTTATAATATACATATAGTCTACATGTAGTGGGTAAATCTTGTAAATTACTTTTCAATTTAAAATATTGGAATGAAAAAGTTCATTTTTACTGCAGGGAATTTATTGATAAATTGTTTTGAGCTGCCTGTTTTAAGTCTCTGTAACTTGTTAAAGGTACTGGAGGAAAACAATAAGATCTCCACTCTTTATTTGTTCAAAACTGCTGATTGAAAAAGTTGAATAGCATAACAAAGTGATGCATTCCATAAGAAAAGTAGTACTTAAATATTTCTTGGTAAATAAAACATTATGGCAACCTAAAATTTACCAAGAAAAAAGAGATTGCACTCTATGTACCATTTGTAAAGTCCAATATTGAAATCGCTTTGTTCCGCGAGATTTGATTTTCTAAAATCATTTGGGTTTTTTTTCTGAATAAGCAATAATCTTAAATTTCCAAGTGAAATAAGAATGAATTTTTTTTTTTAAATAATGACTTCCATTGGTCATGATTAAAGTAAATGTTCTAATTCTAAAAGAAAGCCTTAGGCAAAATCTCATGGGTTCAATAATGACTGAAACTTTTAGCCATTACTAAATGACTTATCTACCTCTTACATGTTTTGTTAGTTTTTATATATATTTTTTTGTTATAATCTGAATAAAAACTGAGCAACATATGATTTGAGATCAGCATGTCCAATTTCAGCAATATTCAGTTTCTATCACACTTGTGATTTGCTCGATTCAATGTATTTTTAAAATATCACTGCTCACTTCAGCAAATTTGACTATTTAGTTAGTCTTTTTAACATCTTTTCTACACAGAAAGACTTTTCTAAATGGTGCACTCTAATTGACTGGCTTATTTTAAGTCTTCAATTGTTCTTATTCTTATTTTTATTTCTTTTTCTTTCTTTTTTTCTTCTTTTTATTTTGAGGACAATTAATCATTAAAAGAATTCAAGAAAACAAATTTTTGCACTTCTGCAAAATGATATTTGCTTATATTACATATATAGTCTACATGTAGTGGGTAAATCTTGTAAATTACTTTTCAGTTTAGAATATTGGAATGAAAAAGTTCATTTTTACTGCAAGAAATTTATTGATAAGTTTGTTGAGCTGCCTGTTTTCAGTCTCTGTAACTTGTTGAAGGTACTGGAGGAAAACAATAAGATATCCACTCTTTATTTATTGAAAACTGCAGATTGAAAAAAATGAATAACATAACAAAGTGATGCATTTCATAAGAAAAGTAATACTATTGTATTTCTTGGTAAATAAAACATTATGGTTACTAAATTTCACCAAGAAAAAAAGAGATTGACTCTATGCAAAGTCCAATATTGAAATCGCTTTGTTTCGAGAGATTTCATTTTCTAAAATCATTTGGGTTTTTTTTTTCGGAATAAGCAATAATATTAAATACCCTAGTGAATAAAGAATGAAATATTTTTTTTAAATAATGACTTCCATTGGTCATGATTAAAGTAAATGTCCTAATTCTAAAAGCAAGCCTAAGGCAAAATCTCATGAGTTCAATAATGACTGATGATTCAGCTCATTTAAAAAATCAGCTTACCAAAGTAAAAGAGAGCAATACATATTACATCTGACTATAATTATTTTTTGAATCTTTTTTTTTTTTAATTCAATTCTTTGTGCTCACTTTTTGTTATAATGCATAAATTTAGAAGGTATGGCTTTTTGAAGATAATATTTTTATTTTCCATGAAGCTGGACTTATCAGGGCTGAAATGTAAAAACATTTTTTTAAAGTAAGAGCAAATAATTATAATAATAATAATAATAATGATAATAATAATAATAATAATAATAATATAAATATATTATTATAATTATTATTATTATTATTATTATTATTATTATTATTATTATTATTATTATAATGCTGTTAATGAGGTTTAAAAAAGAAACAAACAAACAGAGAAAATCAAAAGAATATAATCTCAAGAACTGTGGAACTCATGCATTTTGAAAACTGGTTTGTGGAATCACCACTAAATAAACCATGTACTTCTCTTTTCATAATTTCAATCATGGATGTATATGCCTACTTCCATTTGAATTAGGAAAATGCCAGCGTTGAATTTTGAGACAATTTTTTAATACATAGATCAGTCTCACATGTATGCTAATTGCTACTGGAAAATGAGAATTTGTAAAAAAAAACCTTACTATCTAAGTATCTTGCCCTCTGTCAGTAAGTTTGTCTGCCTGCCTCTCTCTCTTTTTCTTTCTTCCTGTCTCTCTTACTTTCTTTTCTCAAAGTATTACTTTGTTGATATGTAGATACATTTAGAGAGAAAAACGAGAGACAGACAGAGAGAGAGAGAGAGAGAGAGAGAGAGAGAGAGAGAGAGGGAGAGAGAGAGAGAGAGAGAGAGAGAGAGAGCTGTTGAAAAGCTAGGAATTTCATTAAATTAATACTGTACTTATAGTCTGCACGAGACTGCAACTGTACAGAATCGACAAAGGCATTCAACTTTATTTCAATTAGTTTGAGTTTGATTGCAATTGCTCAGCCTTGATAAATGAATAAAGCTAACATTTCTTTCTCTCTCTCTCTCACTCTCTCTCTCTCTCTCTCTCTCTCTCTCTCTCTCTCTCTCTCTCTCTCTCTCTCTCTCTCTCACTCTCTCTCTGTATAGGTTTATACCATCTTGTAACGAAATTCTATTTCGTGGCTTACTGGTATATGTGACGACGATTAAACTTAAACTACCGTACATGTAGGTTTAGTCTCTTCATCTTTCACCACTTCTAAATTCCTAGATTCTGCAGAGTTTGCAGATCATGTTCGCAAAGCATTAAACTTGCAATCTTTTTCTTTTGTTACTAGATTTGACAAGATCGAATTTTCAATCTAGGTCTAAGTCTAGGCTAATCCACATTTCAGATCACTTCTGTAGATCTAAGACTTCAGTAGCTGAACTCATCGTATTGTCGATATATTTTTTTCCTTTCCATCCTTTTTTTATTTAACCATTCACTCACAATTGATAATTTTCCGTAAATTAGAGCTGAGTAATAAAAAGGCATCAGATTTTATTCAACTCTTTTCTAATCTAGATCTAGATTTATTACAAAGTATATTTAAAGAATACAAAAAAAGTGCATTAAGTCTGTCTTGCAAACGCTCCCAAAGCCACCATATTGGGAGAGAAAAACAATTCCTTGGTTACCAAAACGATTGGAAAGTGTTCGTCACCTAAGTCCATTAAAGCGATCGTAAAAATTTTAGGTTAGGCCTGAACCTATCGTTAACGTGATCATTAGCTGTCTTTAAAAAGTCCCCCCTAACGATAAACCTAACGACCGGTCGTTAGCGAAATTTTGCCTTTTGATTACGTCGTTAAATTAACGCATGCGTTAGCCAGTTAACGACAACCTAACGATGGCGTTAAATTCTTTTGAATACGGGCACTAGTCTTGTAGTATTGCATGTATTGAGTATCCTAAAAGTCTACCGTCTGTGCGAGACGGACTTGGCGCACCCCTTCTCCCAGTTATGGAGAGTAACTAGCCACGACCTCTTTGAACTGACGCTCTCATGTGAGAAGTCTGGGGATTGCGTCAGTGCTAGGCGTTGGTCACGCTCCTGGTTTCACGCCTGGTCAATTTTTAGATTCATGGTCCTACCCCCCTTCCCCTCTCTTGTCTCTCACTGATTACCTGAGATTGGACCAATGGCGAGGTAACACGTGGTACGATAGGCCAAGCAATGGGCGGTCGCTATTATGCAAATGAGGTCATACTCATAGTATACAGGGGAGTTGGATTGACCTTGACTGTTAGATTTAGAACAGGACATTTTTTAATGTGCTTGTTCTGCTAGTTTGATTTTTCACTTAAGGTTAAGTCTGAATGATTAATGATTTATCTTATTGATTACGCTGTTTATTTTTTATTTCTTTCCTTTCTCAGCAGTGGCTGACTATTAGGCATTTTTATTAGGAACTTTGTGTACGCTTCTGCTTAGTACACGTATCCTCTACTTTGCACTCTTCCATTTTGTTTTAGTATCTAATCTTAACATATTATATGCACTTTATTTTGAATATCTCCTTGGCGCTTATCATTCTGACCACTTGTTTAAGTATCATCTACACGTACGATAACACTTTGTTTTGGCCTCTTCTAGACGTTTGTTATTCTGATCATATTGTTAGTATCTTTTATTACGCACTGAGCTTTGTATCTTTTATGTATTTTATTCTTTGAGAATTGCTTTCATTCAATGATAATTGAGTATTCGTGTAATAAACTTATTACATGTGTTGGTAACTTTAACTTCTTCTTGCTGTGTTCCTTCTTTCTTGAGAGTAGCCATTTTTGTCTCGACATCCACTCATATTAATTAGGGAACAGTGGCCTTAGTACTCCACTGATACTCAAGGACCCGTGAGTGTGAACTCTGTAGTATTGCACGGCTGCTAGGCACGCTACCATAACCAGTTAGGGCCTGCAATTACTTAGAGTAGGAAGAAGCACTGAGTTATATTGATAACTAGTGGGTCCTATTGTATAGGAAATGAGGTAGGAGTCACCCAGCTTGTTACATAAAAAACATGTAGTGACTACATGATTGTGAAACACCACAAAATGGTGGGTTGATAGAGTGATAACATTTATCCAATATTTAAAAAAAATTATCGGAATCATTGTACATTTTTTTAAGATCTGCTAATCGTTGCCGATCAATTTAAAGCTAGAGAAATAAAAGTAAATCATTATTAGTATCCCTATCTGGTTTGAAACCAAATGAGCTTTATAAGAAAAAAATAATATATTCATGGATTCAAACAAAAATATTCATATATCTAAATATAAAGTGTGTTCTTTGAGACCGATGCCTAGACGTTTTAATAGAAAACTTTCAACCTTAATCATTAATTTTGCCAAGCAAACTGATTTCATGTTAGGTACAGCTCGTCATCATTTATTCGTCATGGTTTTTCCAGTCTGTCCTAACGGCAAGTACGGTCCTGGATGCTCTGAGTCTTGCAACACTGAATGTGGAGGTCTTACGAACGCTTGTCACCACATCAATGGAACTTGCAGCTATGGATGTGATGCGGGGTACCGCGGCAGTATGTGTGACACTGGTCAGTATAGGGCAAATCTAGGGTGAAGCGCCAGTTTGATAAGTCTCATATGACATTAGCACAAATCTTATCAGTAGTACCAGAAACAATCAATTAGCTTATTAAGAGAGTCTGTTTTTTTTTTTTTTTAATCCATAAAAATGTGCTTTGAAAAGACAAAACAGCGTATACTTAGTAATATGTTGTAATATCGTATACGAGAGTTTCTGGGACATAATCTTTCCTCCCTCCCCTCTAAAAAAATAATAAAAAGAACAGACAAAAAGAGACAAATTTGTTTCAAGCAAATTCTCTTTTCTTTTTAAATAAACTTCTTGTTTATCTTTGATTGATGGCCAAACATGTTTCAATGCTATATTTAGTATAGTCTCACAACTTATGAAAACCTTGACTCTAAAATAGTTAACACTTAAATAGTTGAATGAGAAATGTTCACATTGTTGTTTTCAGATGTGCTTATCTTCATCGATTACGATGGAGAATGAATTTATCAAGACGAATGGTTTTTTTTTTTCCTTTGTAACAAAGGATGTAACAGACGCCGCTACGGTGAACAGTGTAAGAAGACCTGTAGTGTACACTGTAAATGGACCTCCTGTCACCATGTCTAAGGGACTTGTAGATTTTTTTTTCAATAAAAAGTTCCTTTAACAATTGTTCATACTATGATCGTTATGGTTAACAATATAATAACAATAAGACGAGGTAAATATTTTGGCACTCGCTTCTCTTCTAGTGGTTCATTGACACACCTATCCTCTCTGTCAGTAGAAATAACAATCGATGCCGGAACTGCGCCAACTTGAGATCTTTACTTTCTATGAAAAATTCAAAGACCAATTAGGTGAAATCACTTTTTCTGGAGTTAAAGGTTTTGTTGATTATCGTAGTCTCTTTTCCGAAGGATTTTTTTTTTACCTCTCTCGCTTCAGACGATCATGACGATAAGCCAGGTCTTGTCATATGATCTTTCTTATGGTTGAACATTTGGATAATTATATCTTTTAACTGTAAGAGACTAGCGATTGTTAGATCTGATCGAAACATAGAACTTATTACTCTGAAAAAAAAGTTAAATTATTTTTATCTGATTATATCTTACTAGTTGGTTACCCGTTTAAGGAATTGAGCGTCAGAGAGAGAGAGAGAGAGAGAGAGAGAGAGAGAGAGAGAGAGAGAGAGAGAGAGAGAGAGAGAGAGAGAGAGAGAGAGAGATGCATAGTTATCACCTGTGGAAAGAGATTTTAGTCATCACGGAGGAAAAATAACCTGTGGAGAAAGATATTGGTTATCACCAAACGAAAAAACTTTGAGCTGGCCTGTTTATAACACTTCTTTGTGGACCACGTTTCTTGTTATCGATAACTGCGGCGAGCACAGGTAAGCAATGTTGTCTCGCTTTCCGCTTCTGCTCAGCGCAACATAAAGAAGCCATGGGAGAAGACTGGCTGTTGTAGATCTAGTCCGACGGAATGCAGTTTGTCCCTGTGCCTTATTGATGGTCATGCCAAAACACCCCTTTAAAGGCAATTGCCTTCTTTGGAATTTGAATGGGAATGTTGTGTCTAATGGGTGGAGTGGTATCCTAGGCCCCAAATGAATCCTACCTTTGTGTGCCCCTACAGCTATTTCCACTCCTACTGTATTTCTGTTGCAAGAACGTATGATGCATCTTGTTCCATTCATCAGTTCTGGGGGCTTTATAGATCTAAGCAGCATCACCTGCATTCCAACTTTCAATGACAGAATATGTTGTGGGAGTTCTGAGACCTCAATGGAGTTTAAAAATGCAGCAGGAAACTTAGCAGATTATTCCTCATCCACCATTGAATTTACAGATGTGTATGTGACTGCAGGCCTAGATGTAGATTCTGTTCTGGTTGTAGAATTAGAAACTCGAGTAGATCTAGATCTAGATCTAGCATTCTCTGACTCTGCGTCTGATTTGTCATTCTCACTGATGACGATCTAGATCTGTGTCTCTTTCTATGGTATTTTTGGCTAGGAGTTAACCTTCCTATTAAAGAACCCCCTTGTCTTTACCAGGCATTCTTAATTTAGATCTACCTACATCTAGAATCTTTGCTAATTTTGAACAGCATCAATCGTTCAAAAGGGTCTGTCCATCAGCTGTGTTTTGGCCACAAATCGTACGGATTGAGATATCGAAAAGTGTATGAATCGCCGTTCAGTATGCCGTGCATATAGTAGACTTCCGTTTGGCTTTAAAAAGTTTGACTATGGCGTTTGTGGGCCGATAAAGGGTATTCAAAGGAGGAAACAATAAGATTTCAAACAAAAAAACTACAGAGACTTCACACTTCCTTTTACAGATGTGCATCTCACCACTATAGATTAGGTATCCTACAAAATTTGAAGTCATTTGGTTCAGTGGTTCAGAAGCCTTTTGCCTCAGAAATGTGAAGGTCCACATATATAAAATACACACACACACATATATATATATATATATATATATATATATATATATATATATAGAGAGAGAGAGAGAGAGAGAGAAAGAGAGAGTATAGACTCTTCTTGCCCAACATTGGATCTACTGGAATGCGTCTGCGTGTCAAGAGGGCACAAAAGAGAAGTTATTCAACAGAAAAATTGCATGTATAAACTTGCTGTCATAGGATTTTTTTTTTTTTTTTTTTTTTTTTTTTGTGGGGGGGGGGTGTTAACGATTATTAAGAATGACACAATTTTTTGTCTTCAATAGAATGTGAGGCTGGAAGCTATGGGACTGGATGTTTACGCCTCTGTAGCCCACACTGTGCCGGGACTGACAGAGCCTGTCATCACGTCAATGGGAAATGTGATAAAGGTTGTAACCCTGGATACTATGGAGACAGATGTTCCTGGACCTGCGGCAGTCACTGGGCCTGTGACCGTACCAGTGGAGCCTGTGATACTGGTTGTGATGCCGGGTATTATGGAAGTCGGTGTAATAAAGGTTGCAGCAGCACTTGTGCAAGTTGTGATCGATATACTGGTGCCTGTGATAGTTGCAATTTTGGACTTTATGGAAACAATTGTCGTTATACATGCAACAGTAAATGTGCCGGGCTACACAACGCCTGTAACCGTACCAGTGGGAACTGTATTGCAGGCTGTGATCCGGGGTTCAGAGGAGAAAAGTGTGATCAGAGTAAGTTAGGTTTAGATCTGTGCTAATCTTGGAACACATGTGATGCACTCACATTACACGAAGCCTAATACAGCAAGATTGTCCAAAATCAACCAATTCTCAATGCACTTGGATCATTCTTGTTGTTTAGGAACTATTAATTGTAGTTTATATAAAACTGGAAACTAAGCTTCACTAGACGGACTTGATTGCATGTCTTCTAGTAAGAATGTAAACATCAGTTGTAGCTGTGGGCAGCTAAATATATTTAATGTCAAAAATTTCATACGCATCGATTGCGACATAGATTAAGAGATGTTAAAATTGTTACTAGTCGTACAGTTTGAAAAAAAAATCTCGAAAGGTCTTTTTCAGATGGAGACTGTATTATACTTACACTATTTAAAACTTATAAATCTAGAGAAGTATTCATTTGTTTTTTGTCTTGTTTTGTTTTGTTTTGGGCAGGAGCAAGCTTCATGTTTCAAAGCTATATTTGGTATAGTCTCACAACTTCTGAACACCATGACTTTAAAATAGTTAACACTTAAATAGTTGAATGAGAAAGTTGTTTTTAGATGTGCTTATCTTCATTCATTTATCAATACGAATGTGTTTTTGTTTTTCTTTTTTACCAAGCATGTAAAAGAGGCCACTACGGTGAACAATGTAACAAGACCTGCAGCACAAATTGTGCATTTGCCTCTTGCCACAATGTCCACGGGACTTGTCTCCATGGCTGTCACAAAGGCTACCTTGGTTCTTTATGTACTCAGAGTAAGTCGAGTATCTAGAAAGTGATCAGTAGTCTTCAGGTATTCTTTGTTGTAAGGCGAGGCATAAACGATCCCAAATTGTACATTTTTTTATTTCTTTTAGGAGGGCATTCACTGGGTGAGTTTAAATCAATAACAAAATGATATAATGCACTATTTATATTTTTTGTTTCGTTTGTTTTGTTTCATTTATTTACCATCATGCTGCAGAAGAAACAGTGATTTTAGTTGACACCGTGATCTCTTGATGATTTAATTTTATATCTGCACAATTATTTGTTCGTAGATTATATCCCTAAAAAATATGTGTATGCCAGCTGAAAACTCCATTCTCAAAATGGCATTCTGGTGTCACTTTGCGAGGCTGGGGTGCGTGTTTTAAAGAGGCTTATAAATGGTCTTGATATCTCTCCTTTTACTTACATGATCCAAATATATGGATCCACCAACCCATCTTTACCTAGAATGTTGATATCTCGTTATTTCTAAGTTTAAACACTAAATTAGGTAAAGTAGTAAAATTTTTTTAATGCTGGAAATCGGCTTTATATTCTTTTCTTTCCAATATGTTTTAGATCCTTTTAAACGCAAAATAAACTAGAAAGCTGTGAATTTTCAAATGAATTAATTAACAGTGCACTGGTTTGCGGGAAATCTTAGCCATGAAGTTATTTAAACCTAGATCTACACCTCAAGTCGATTGAGAAAACTTTCCGTTGTTAAAAATGAAAAAGTGGCGTACACAATTGATGATCAAAGTTAGCGTTTGTTGATTAAACAAAACATTGTGGAAAATCGAGGAAAGCAGTTGGCGCTGATTTTTTTTATTTATTTAGAACCTAGCCACATGAATGCTGTAGACGATTGCAAAGTTTCAAAGGTGTGGATTCGGTAATAATACAGGGGTTTGCGCACAAAGCCTGTCAAGTACGCTTTTCTATATGTAGATGACGTAAAATCTGTTTCGGAAAACTTTTTTCAAAGAGGTAGAGATTTATCGAAAAAAAATAAAACACTAAAACTGTTTGTTGCATACCTCGTCGGGTGTGGTTATTATTATCAGATTTGATTCCAAGGACCAGGAACTTTACCATTGTGTGGGCGAGTGTGTTTGCTTAAACTTTAGAACGGACAGATAACGGAAGGCGCGAGCCGATAATTCTTTGTGCATTAGAGAGGCCAAAATTTTTGCCCAGGTGCTTTTGAATTCAGTGACCAATGCCCTTTGCTCCATACCTCATTCCATTTTCCATTATGTACCATGGAACAGACACATTGGAACTATAGAGTAAGTAACAGATCCCTGTCGATAGGCTGGAAATGATCACACCAGTAACTGTAGAGGGAGTAGCCAATCTCTGTAGGACGTGTTAAGCTGACCACTCTAGTAATTGTAAAGTGGGTAGCCAATCTCTGTAGGTAGTGTGATTTGACCACACCAGTAACTAAAGAGTGGGTAGCCAATCTTTGTACGCAGTGTTAAGCTGACCATCCAGTAACTCTAGAGTGGGTAGCCAATATCTGTAGGTATTCTTGAGCTGACCACACCAGTAACTGTAGAGTGGGTAGCTAATCTCTGTAGGTAGTCTTGAGCTGACCACACCAGTAACTGTAGAGTGGGTAGCTAAGCTTTGTAGGTAGTGTTTAGCTGACCAAACCAGTAACTCTAGAGTGGGTAGCCAATATCTGTAGGTAGTCTTGAGCTGACCACACCAGTAACTGTAGAGTGGGTAGCTAATCTCTGTAGGTAGTCTTGAGCTGACCACACCAGTAACTGTAGAATGGGTAGCTAATCTTTGTAAGTAGTCTTGAGCTGACCACACCAGTAACTCTAGAGTGGTTAGCCAATCTTTGTAGGTAGTGTTGAGCTGACCGCACCAGTAAGCCTAGAGTGGGTAGCCTATCTTTGTAGGTAGTGTTGAGCTGACCACACCAGTAACTCTAGAGTGGTTAGCCAATCTTTGTAGGTAGTGTTGAGCTGACCACACCAGTAACTCTAGAGTGGGTAGCCTATCTTTGTAGGTAGTGTTGAGCTCACCACACCAGGAACTCTAGAGTGGGTAGCCTATCTTTGTAGGTAGTGTTAAGCTGACCACACCAGTAAGTCTAGAGTGGGTAGCCAATCTTTGTAGGCAGTGTTGAGCTGACCACACCAGTAACTCTAGAGTGGGTAGCCAATTTTTTTAGGTAGGCTGGAAGTGGCTGCACCGGTAACTCTAGATTGTCTAGCCAATCTTTTTTTAGTAAACTAAAATTGACCATGCTTTGTTATATTCCTCAAGTGTTCCCATTACTCTACATGTCATTCATTGAAGTACTCTTTGTTGGTTAACATTTGTGTTTCTATGAAAAAAGTCAGACTCGTGTCTTACAGAATGTCCTGCTGGGAAATACGGAGACAGATGTTTAACAAACTGCAGCATCACCTGTGCTGGGCCAGACATTGCCTGTAATCATGTGGATGGGACCTGTCACGATTGTGATCCTGGTTATAGGGGGAAACGATGTGAACAGAGTTAGTATTGTTGAAACTGGATTTTAACATTTAAAATAAAAGTATCAAATAAATTTAAACGTTAATTTATTGACTATTTGCTTCGTTTCCACAAATCAAAATTTATATTAAAAATTATAGTATAAAGGTTTGCGTTTAATTTATTAAATGATGAGCTTTAACGTAAGTGTGACACTGCAGACTAAATTAGTACGTTATCACACCATAATCAGCTGAAAGCAATTGCTCAAGTAAAATTTCAGTACATGCGATGCTATTTATGTGAAAAAGGTGCGTACCTTTGATAAAAAAAATTCAAATAGTGAGCTTTAAACAATATGAAAAAGCGAGGCAGCCCGGGTGAATAAATTAAAACATGTTCAACATTTGGTATAATTCAAACCATGTTTGCCTCTCCTGGTTACCATAAATTGAAAAGTTTATTTTTTTTGCTTATAGATGTTTTAATTTAGAATTATTATAAACGACTACCAATTAAGAAATTATTATTTTAATGGAACAGTTGTCAATTAGGTAACAGCGACTTGGGCTGGAATCGTTGTTCTGATGATGGATGATATTCTCAGGATAGGCTGTAGAAGGAAGAAATTATTTAGGTAAAGCCAATTTTAAAAATTAAAAAAAAAAAAAAAAATCGCGATACCTCACCTTCCAGCGATGATGGAAATAACGAGTCTGCTGATGTCTCAGCTGATAAAACAAGTAAGTAACATGGATTAGGATACACAAATCGTGACTAACTAGAAAAGCAGACCTCAGAAAAAATAAAAAAAAAATTTTGTGCAGTGCATTGTCTGTTTTCAAAGGAGATAACTCAAATCGCAGATGTGAAGATTAATGAACCATAGACAAGGCTATGGATGCAGAATGCGGTGCTGTTTTATATTTTAAACAATCACAAAGAAAAAGCGTTTTGGAAAAAAAAATCATATAAGTGCGTGCATGAAGAGTGTAAAACAAATATCACCATTCTCGTCTTTAACATTTTGTCCATAAGAATTGTAAAACTATGTTATACATATAAAGTATCATATGGCAATCAAGCGGTGGCTGCATACACCTCCATAATAAGACAATTCTAAACAGGTGCCTGTTCTAACGCAACAAAAAAAGTATAGAGTATTAACATACTAACTTCTTATGTTTTTTTTTCCAATAGTGTAACTAGTGCATAACTTGTGTAATATTCCAGATGGAAAAACCCAACAAACGATTGAATCTGAAATTAGGCAAGAATTGTTACTCAAGTAGGTCTTTGCCATTCAATATGAACCTCAAGAACATACACCTATTTCTTACATAGATTGTTCTACTGGCTACTACGGGGAAGGTTGTAACAAGACTTGTAGTGAACATTGTGGAGGGAACCCAAACTCCTGTCACCATGTCAACGGTTTTTGTATCCAGGGCTGTGATCCAGGGTATACGGGATCTTTGTGTGTACAAGGTGAGACAAGTATAGTGGTAGTGCATGGAAAACTAATTTGATTTGGGTTATTTGCATATTAACATGACTACTATGAAAGTTTGATAGTTTGACTGAGACTATTTTTTTTGGTTTGTTTCTTTTTTGTTGTAACACTAAATCAAGTACTTTAACATCAATACTTTTCAAAGAACGAAACAAAAAAAAAAAAATAACACATTTTTCTTGTTCCAAAAGCGATATATATATATATATATATATATATATATATATATATACATATATATATATATATATATATATATATATATATATATATATATATATTACTTTTAAATTTTAATAATCAGAAACTTATCCTGCTAGGTGTCAAGTTGTTTAAGCAAGCCGTTTCATTATGAACATATTTATATTTGTTAAGGTTTATAAATTTTACCTTTACCAACTACAGTCCTTTCTTTAAATATTTATTATAATTTCATATAAATTTACCTTTGCAAGAAAAATACACGAAAAAAATAGCATTCATTGAACATAATTTTCATGCACCTTGCGCATAAAATTGATTTGCTTATCTAAAACTGCGATAAATTTAGATTGGTATAAATTATGTCAGTTCTAAATGTTATATTTGAATTAACACAATATCAGAATAAAGCGCAAGAAAGGCAATGCTATTTAACCGTCCATGATTCCATAGTGTAATTTAAAACATAATTAAAATACTTAATCAGATAATGTCATCATGTATTATTTAGAATATTTAATTTGTTAGACTCGTTGAAATTGTTTAACTATAACTTACATAAATTTCGCCATTATCATTTGTTTTCCACGTTTGCAGTAATTTAATGTTGGCATAACCAGTTTGTCATTCAGGTTTTCCTTCAGTGGCTAAATACGTTGATAGCCAATTCAATGACATGCTTGAAATAAACATAATTGTCTGTCCATTGCGGGCATTTTACTTCAATCTCGTGCACAATCCGCTAGAAACCATATTTTAGACTCATATGCGAAATTTCTTTAGAAGCAAATTTAACTGAACGTTCTATGATCTTTTTTTCTCATCCTATTTTTTAATGACATTATCAAATATAACACAGAGTAGCATTTACTAGAATATGGTTTTTATGTCAGGGAATTTTTACATCTTATTTTCGCATTTTTGAGCCAAACTAAAATAGTTTTTCTAAAGGTCCGATATGTGAATTTTATTTTAAGTGGAGATATGTAAAGGCCAAATTAGTTTGCTTCATTGTTATCAATTGTGTTACTTACTAGAGTGCAAAGCTGGCTACTACGGTCAAAGATGTGAGAAGACCTGCAGTGACCACTGTGGTGGTGGGCAACGCTCCTGTCACCATGTAAACGGTACTTGCAACTTGGGGTGTGCTTCAGGATTTAAAGGAGCATTGTGCATACAAGGTGAGGTGTTCTAGAGATAAGAGATATATTTTCAAATGCAAATTAACTAGACTCAACATTTTAATAAAAAATGAAACAGCCCAAAAACTTGCAAGGAATGAATACAACATTGTTTTTTATCCTTCAGAATGCACCAAAGGTTACTACGGTGAAGGATGTACTAATCAATGCAGTGACCACTGTGCTGGAGACAGAACTCTTTGTCATCATGTCACTGGTACTTGTGACCTGGGCTGTGATTCAGGGTATCAAGGAGATTTATGTACACTGGGTGAGCTATATCAGGGCTATATGTACACTTTTTGAACTTTCAATGGATATTCTTTTTGTTTACTAGAAATGTGGTTCATTTTAATACCTATTGATTTGTATTTCTTTTGATTCAATCATTGAGACCAAAACCATATTTATTTTCTTTGCATTTTTTTTTTTGTAGAAACGAACAATTATTTATAATTAGGAATCAGATGGAACATTCATTACCTTTTTTATAACATAACACTTTATTGTTTTATCAGATATGCCAATGTTTTTTGTGGTTTTTGTGGGGTTTTATTTATTTTTTAAAAGATATTTAAGATTTACTGCTAGAATATGACTTATTGAGAAAAATCGACGTAAACTCATTCTCTTTCTAGTTAGCTTAAAAATATTTTTTTCGAAATACTTATCAATTGAGAATTCTGTTTCTTACAATATTATAAGTATGATTTTATTAAGTTTTTCGTTATGTGCAAATCCTTATTTTAATGGGAGTATTGCAAAAAAATATATTCTCATTTTCATATATATATATATTTGAAACAGGTCGAGATATAATTACAATTCATCTCAGTCTGTGAAGTACAACATACATGTACTGCATCTCCTAAAATCATTTCTTATTCATAACGGAAAGATTAAAATAAAGAGATAAGAAAGATAAAAATATTAAGTCCATAATTATAAAATAGATGCAAATGGAATATATTTTTGCGATAACACGCTTTTTATATTGATGATGGTTGTTTTCCTAGAGTATATATATATATATATATATATATATATACGAGGGCATATTGATAAGTTTTGCCTCCAAGTCCATAACTTTGGAAATAATGAAGACAAACAAATGATACTTACACCAAATGAAAGGTCATTTTATTTATCACAAGATGACATATCATTTTTCAACATAATCACCGTCCCGTTCGATACAGAGCCGCCACCGACGGACGACCTGTTGGATGCCGTCAGCGAAGAAGTCAGCAGTCTTGTCTCTGCACCAAGAAAGAACAGCATTCTTCACATCTTCGTCTGTCTCGTAACGGTTGCCCTTGAGGTAATCCTTGAGTTTTGGAAAAAGGAAGAAATCGCTCGGAGCAAGATCTGGGCTATAAGGCGGGTGCGGTAATGTCCGGAGGCCTAAACGATCTAAAGCCGTGCGAGTTTCCAAACTTGTGTGAGGGCGAGCGTTGTCATGATGGATGATGGAAACTTTCTCACTCCTTACCCTTCGCACCCTCGCTTTCAGTTTCTCCAGTGTGTTCACATATTTCGTAGAATCCACGGTGTTGCCTTGTTCCAAAAATTCTGTGTGAACCACACCCTCACTGTCCCAAAAGATCGTGAGAAGCACCATCATATATCACGACAACGCTCGCCCTCACACAAGTTTGGAAACTCGCACGGCTTTAGATCGTTTAGGCCTCCGGACATTACCGCACCCGCCTTATAGCCCAGATCTTGCTCCGAGCGATTTCTTCCTTTTTCCAAAACTCAAGGATTACCTCAAGGGCAACCGTTACGAGACAGACGAAGATGTGAAGAATGCTGTTCTTTCTTGGTGCAGAGACAAGACTGCTGACTTCTTCCTGACGGCATCCAACAGGTCGTCCGTCGGTGGCGGCTCTGTATCGAACGGGACGGTGATTATGTTGAAAAATTGATATGTCATCTGGTGCTAAATAAAATGACCTTTCATTTGGTGTAAGTATCATTTGTTTGTCTTCATTATTTCCAAAGTTATGGACTTGGAGGCAAAACTTATCAATATGCCCTCGTATATATATATATATATATATTCAAAGGCATCTTTTTACAGAACAGTTATTATGAAACTAAGTAGAACACATGTCTTGCATAATCCAATCTTATGGGATTTTGATTCATTATTTCTTCCTTTTCCTTCTCGCTCCAAGAATGCAATGTCACAACATGGGGCCATAATTGCAGTGAGAAATGCAGCGCTAAGTGTAAGAACAACAGCTGTAATCACTTGACAGGAGAGTGCAATGGTTGCGTTGATGGTTACTGGGGTAGATTTTGTGATCATGGTAGGTTTGAAAGTGGCTATGAAATTATATTTAATTATTACTTGATATAAACTGTAAGCCGGTTTATAGGATATACTTGTACGATAAAATATTGTGACGTTTGGGCTTTTAAATCTTGAACAATGATAAAGACCAACCCGTGACGAATGTATACATCCGAGGTTGTGAAGAGAGCTCACCACAGAGACGTTGAGGAGACCAAGAGCTTACTTTCTGAGTTCAGACTTATATCTCGACATAGTCGGGTGATACTTAAATAATTCAATAAAACCAGAAAACCCAAAGGTTCAAACTGTGTTTCTTATCAATTGGATAAGTGCTACACTGGCGACCCCGACGTGATAGTTGATCTGGATTATTTTAGATCTTGTGTTAAGCCTCCGACATTTTAAACTTCCAACTTTTTGGACGACCTGCCCGCTGGCATGGTTCGCGCAAACCGAAGCACAGTTTGCCTTACGCAACCTATCATCTGATGACACGAGATACTTTCATGTTGTAGTTGCTCTAGACTCACAAACAGCGTCTAGAACTTTGTCAGTTATCGCCTCTCCACATCTAACCAACAAATATAAACCATAAATTATTTTTATGTTCGGCTTTCTGGCTTTCAGAAACAGAAAGGGCTATTACGTTATTAGACCTTAGCGGGTTAGGCGATAGAAAACCCTCAGAACTCATGGACTCAATGCTTGCTCTCTTAGGGGACCATAAACCCTGTTTTATTTTTAAACAGATATTTTTTCGACAATTACTGGAAAAAGCAAACTCACCAAAAACAGATTTAAGAATGTTGTCGCTTGAAGCAGACAGAATTCTGGGCTCACTCAGTCCAGAGTGTAATTTGAGCCAATCGTCTGAGGTGAACACAGTTTGCTGGTTTCACAGACGGTTTGGGTCGAAAGCACAAAGCTGTGACCGCACCTGCAAACACTATTCAAGTTTTACACATAATTAATGGCAGAGAAACGCCAAAGCGCTACATTGTGCCGTTTCAACTTCAGAGAACCACAAACATATGCAACTTCTTGTCACAGACAGCATTTTTAAAGGGTGCTTTCTAGTTGACACAGGAGCTCAAGTTTCTGTTACTCCAGCGCCTAAACTAGACAAGAAAACAAGATCCAGAGAACCTCCTTTACAAGCTGCCAATGATTCTACCATAACGACTTATGGTACTCGCGTCGTTTGTCTTCGTTTTGGTCGACGCAATTTCCAAGTTCGGCTCATCGCAGCAGATGTCAGCCGCCCGCTCCTTGGCGCTGATTTTTTACGAACACACAACTTGCTTGTCGACATGAGAAACCGTCGCTTGATAGAAGCAAACACATTTTCAGGCATTCCCTCCTATGTTAGTACAGTTACGCCAACCAATCTCGCACTTGTCGAGCCTTCAAGCAATAAGTTCCGAAAGCTCCTAAATGAATTCCCGGAAATAAAACCTTCAGGTGGCATAATAATATTGTAGCATTTATCCAATTAATAAGAAACACAGTTTGAACCTTTGGGTTTTCTGGTTTTATTGAATTATCAAAGTATCATCCGACTTCTGTGAATCAGGTATGTTTAGATGGTTTGGGTACTGGCTTTCTTTGTATATTACCTGTTATTTGGTTTCATTAACGTCTCAATAGAAGGACATTTAACAAATTTAAATCAGAGGAAAAGAGCTCTTTTTGACGTCATGAATGAAAGAAAAACAATTCAAATCCAAATTTAATCCCAATCTTTATCTTGTTTTTTTTCATAAGTGAGGCAGCGAGAAGTTGGGTCTCATGGAGTTGTACCTATCTCAGTATTTCTCGGAGCTCTGTTCGTTATCTTGGTAATCATTGCTGTAATTTCTGGCTTCTTCATCTGGAAGTAAGTTTGGTGCTGCTGTGTGAAATTTTAACTTTTGTAATTACACTGCTCATATTGGAGCAAAAAGTCTAACTTACACTTTGATCATTTTGGATTTAATCTTTGAAAACTGAGTGGGATAATATAGATGAGGAGAGAGTAAAACAAGTGGGTAGAAGAAGAGGCTGCTACAGAGAATTAAAAAGCGACGAAAAATGAGAAAAGGAGGAAACGAAGTAGAGAGAAAGAAACGAATTGCAGCTGAAAGAAGAGGGAAAAAAAAGATGAGATGTCAATACGGAGAAGATGGAGTACGGAAAGAAAACTAAAATGTTATTACTTTTTTTCAAATAATACATTTCGGAGAATAGAAAGAGATTTAGTATTTGGAAGCAGTCTTTGGGTTTTTTTTTTTTTGTTGTTGTTTTTTTGAATGAAGCTTTTATTTCTTTTATTATTTTGTTAACTACAGACGTCGGAGCCAAAGGAAAACTGAACAACAAAATAACGAAAACGATATCCATCTCAGTGGCATGACTTTAGGACCTCATATAAAAGAAGCTACAGGAGGTGAGGAGAAAAAACATAGATGTCAAAGCTATTGAAGCTTCTTTAAGAAGGGGAAAGATGGCTAGAGTAAAAGTATGTGCTTACATGAACAATGCTATCAGACCAACTGAATGATTTTACAGTGAATGACTTTTCTTTCTGGCTTTGTTTTTCATTATGAACCTTCTGATTCTCTCTTTTCTCCTTCTCTCTCTCTCTCTCTCTCTCTCTCTCTCTCTCTCTCTCTCTCTCTCTCTCTCTCTCTCTCTCTCTCGCTCTGTTTTTCTCTCTCTCTCTCTATCTCTCCACCTCTCACTAACATTTATCTTTATAAACTTAAGTCACGCCAGTGTGTCATTCCACATGTATTTTCTTTTAATCAAACAAAATAAAATACAACAATGCCTGTCCTCGGCTCAGGTATATCCACACATAACAATACCAAAATCCTAGCCTATTAAGTATATGACTGTTACAAAAAGGTACATGAAATAACAATACACAAACCGGAAGACAACACATTCATTCAGCAAAGGCTGAATGAAGGGAGATAATACATGACACACTGGCGTAACAACAATCTTTATAAACTTAAGTCACGCAAGTTTGTCATTCCACATGTATTTTCTTTTAATCAAACAAAATAAAATACAACAATGCCTGTCGTAGAGAGTACTATTGTTGGGTAAAGCAAGACAGAACACAACAAAACAGGACAAATCAAACCAAACGAAACAAGCAAAAGGTGGATATGATTAGCAAACACATAGCCTGTGAACTACCCAAAGTAAAAAAATGAGAAATGAGAAATAAAGACAGATCAGTTACTGTTGCTTAGACTTCTGCAATGAAAATAAAATTGTGAGTAAGCCCTAGAGAAATATAGAACTATAATAATAGTGTATGGTTATGGAGCACTTTAAAGGAACAATACATGGAATACTGAGAAGATATTAACCATTACAACATGGTAAATTTATCCGAATATTCGAACCCAGAATTTTGTCAGTGAAATCCCCTTTGGTTATTGGATAGACATAACGCTCAAAGAAAACCTCTTTTGTTTTCCATCTCCCAATCTGCTGAGTAGTATTTGGGTCAAGGCCCGATGCGACAGCAGCCGTGGCAGCAGAGGGACGGAACGAGCGAGGGGTGAATCCCAGACCCTCTAGGCCCGCGTCGCTAATTGTGTCGGTAAGACACTGCGCAATCACTCGTGTGCTGATCGGAAGATAAGGAGGGGTGCACAAGAGCACAGGGCCATGGGTGTTAGAAGTGTAGCCCGCTGTGCGGTCTAGGTAATTTTAAGGTCAGCATCAAATGGGTTCGAATCCCAAGCAGCTGCAAAGAAGTGAGTAAGAGCCGCCTGGATGGATCTCAACATGGACTCTGGCCTCTCTGAGAGGTCACTCTTGAGTTTCATAAATGATGAAATGAGGGCAGACACATCATGAAACGGAGGAGGAAAAGAATAGCCCTGTTTCAAACAAAACTCTTTAAATTGCAAAACATAGCGGTTATATTGCTTCAAAGATGAGTCTGCTAAAAAGAATTTGTAAAGTTGGGTACATTCCGTAGACCAATTTTTGTGTCTTAGTCTAGATTCCCATTCACTCTCCAAGCATACAGTTTCCAGCGTGGATTGTTCACAAGTTGTGGTATATATATATATATATATATATATAGTGTCCCTCTAGCCCCTATGAAAATGCATAGAATAAAATACACATTTGAGACCATTTATACATTATCTTAGTTTCCTCTTTTTAATCGTGATCAGTAGATCTTCATAGTGACGAACTTGTTGAGTGACCCTTCTGCAGACTTCGTTGTTGGCGACATGGTATAGGCACGTTACACGCTAAGAAGGACTTACAAAGACAATTCTGCAAGGAACAGTCGAGGGGAAGAGAAGACGGAGAAGACAAAAGAAGAGTGGCCGACGACATCCTTGAATGGACGAGGAAAAGCTTCGCTGTCACTCAGATAATCGTCCACAACCGCACCAGATGGAACCAGCTGGTCCATCGTTCATCCATCATGCAGCGCCCCTACGACCCTGGCGGGTTACGGGACCAGTAACAGTAACAGTAACATACATTATCATCATTCGCTTCAATAACGAGGCTAATAAAATGCAAACAATAATGTAAACGGTTTTATATCAAGCTTTTATTGTAAGAGATTGTACAAGAATATGTCATGCAATAATGAAGCCTTAAATGCACAGAGCTTTTCTAGATTCCACACAAAAACACAAATCTTTCAAGTTTTGTGAACATCAACAACATCATATTTTGAAGCAAGAAATATAAAAACTAATATGTTAGGAATTTCAGAAAGAAACCGATCGTGATCTGATGTCAGAAATGAAGATAAGCGCATTATGATTTACTCAAGTGAAGATTAAAATAATGTGGACATTCTGCTAAGCAACGAAATTAGTAAATGTTAAAAAGATAGTTGCCTTTCAGTGAGTTTTTTTTTAGTATTTGCAAAATCAAGCAAAACCTTTAATTATTATCATTATTCGAGCATTATTCAGAACGAAAATGTTGATATATTCTACACTAAGATAGAGTCAGCCTTAGAACTAGCAAACTCGCCTGACACCATTATGGCAAAGGGTGATTTTAATGCAAAGATGTGCACAGCGTCAGTCTCAATCTTGGGAAAAATATGGCCTTGGAGAACCTAAAAATGTTAACAGCCGGAATGGAAGCCATACACGTGGAAGACCCCTTATGACATCACAAGTACCCAAAAAAGACTTCACCATATTGCATTCCCATTAAAAAATAACATCAAAATCAATAAAACTAACCAGATTCAGATAAAACGAATTTTTTTTTAATTCATGTGCAAATCAGATACGGTGCTTTAATGGAAGGAGCAAGTGTGGCTCACATAGGTGAGATCAAGAACTTCAAACATGAATGGAACCAATAACGAACTGATTGATAATGTTTGAGAGAAAGTATTGTCACATACGTCACGAGAAACAAAGCAGAAATGGATGTTACCAGAAGTCCTTGATCTTATGGAAGAAAAAAATAAACAAAATAAAAAAAAAACAACAGCAAAGAAACAAAACAAAACAAAACAAAAAAAAAATAGACATGTTTATCATGAAACATTTTGTTAAATCAAAGGAGAACTTTGCTAGTAAGAAGTGCTAAATTGTTGCGGAACTATAAAAGAAAAAAAAATATTTAAAACGAAAGTTTATGTCACAAAAGGATACATACAGGACAAATACCGCAGTACCCCTTTTGGGACTCAAACAATTATTTAAAGTTAGACTTCATTTGTTAAAGAACAATATGCTATCAAATCTTAAAAGATCATCAATCTTAAAATCATAAGTAAAAAAATGTCTGAAAGAAATGGCAGATGGAAAAGTGGCAAGCTTTGATAATATCTTTACTGTAGTATAACAATCCTTTAGAAAAATGGAATGAATAAGCTCTCAGAAATGTGCAATGTTCTGTATAGATCAGCCTACACATTCAAGTCCTAAGAATATCAGTTTTCACTAAAAAAAAAGAGCAAGTAAATGTTGTGCCTTAGATAATATTAGCAAGAAATTCAAACAAATATGGCAAAGAGGTAAAAGAAGAGAAAGCAGGAAAAAACGGCACAAAATCATAATGATTGTCGAAAAGAACATTGAGACGCAAAACCATGTCTTTAATTATTCTATCGATTTCCCAGAGACATGTGTCACTGTTACAAAACAAACAAAACTCATGGAATGTGTAACAGGAACAACCATATATGAGAGGGACATAACTTTGTAGGAAAATGTCTGCTTGCAACAAATCACAAAAAAACGACACTTAAACAGCACAAAATAGAAAGAAAATTCGAACAAGCCTGCAAAGGACTATCATAGAAGAAACCATAGTTTCAGCAGGGGAAGGATGAGAATAAGCTCAACTAGTAATATCGAGGCTTAAACTGGAGAAGCCGTCCACACCTGCTGCAAAATAGTCAGAAGCGTCGAACCTTGAACTTTATACCCGGGCACGATATGGAACATAGATAAAGTTAGACGGACAGTGTCAAATTTGAAAAATATGAACTTGTATAAGCATATTAAAAGAACTGAGTTTGCATTAAGTTATTCACATGCAATGTCACTAAAATATGAATACTTCATTACAAGGACGATTTTACGTACTAAGAATATGTAACGTTAAAATGCAATCTGTGTTGTAGGTCTAACACGTCCAATGTGAAAACATATCTAAATTTTAGTGAATTATATGAGCACTCAAAATTCACATTTTGGTAACTTAGAATGATCAAACTGTCAACATCATTTAAAAGCCAGCTTGTTTTATAAAAGCAAGTATAGATTTTTGAAACCTAGAACGTACGATTTGTTAAACTTTTATTATTATTATAACTTGACTTTAGGTGGTACAATTTTGTTCCATGCAAATTTGTATACAAGTTTCAATAAAGATCAATCATTTTTAATTGATAAATAACATTCCTGTAAACTCTTGAAGTTTTGCGTCAATATTCATTTTTTTTAAACCGTCGGCTTTGTTTGAATCTCCCAAATGCCTAAATTTGAACTGAAATGAGTAGGTTTGACGTGAAACAAACTGGGACTAAAGTGGAGGGCAGAAAAAAAGCAAAATATTCATCTCAGTGTAAAGTAAAGGATCCAAAATTTGTTTTTCATGAAATAAATGGACTTCAATGACATGTATTTTTTTTATTCAATTTAGAGTAGAAAATTAGCTTCACCGTGTTCTATAATACGACCACAACCATATTTTTGCGAAAATCAATTTTTCCAATTTCTGCTTACTTGATTAATTTGCGTAGGTTGTCCTAAAACATTATGACTGTGCCTTATTTAGTTTCGAATCTATGAACTTGAAAACAACTATCTTAAGCAAAGTTTGATTTTTCTTGAAATGACATATGTCTCATGTCTTACATGATATACTAATGCAATACTTTGTGGAAGGGTTTGCTTTTTAAGTTGACCAACTATCTCATCTCGCCTCACATGAAATAATTTTGAATCCAGTTTTCCAAGGTCATGTGTGAGTTTGTATAATATAAGCTTAGCACATAATATAGTATGACCTGGGAACCTACTTTACATTGTGTGCCTCTAAAGCAAGCCGGATTTCTAGCTATTAGGATATGTTGATAAAGCGCGGAGAGCTCGAAACTGACAGTAGTGACAGCGAGGCTACTCAAGACTCTGAACTGACCTCTCAAGTAAGAAGGCAGAAAGATGAAACAGACAGTGAAAACAATATGGTACTACTTTCGTATCTCATAAGACGCTCTCAGCTTGAGAAATATTTAGAGACAAGCATTTCTAGTGACGCATTTAATGACTTAGACATGAAATCTCTTTCCGATACCAGAGATCACTGACCTTGACTGTGAAACTAGCAATCTCGCGACTAATGATCCAGACCAAGATAGAACTTAAAACCAAAAAGAACGAAAATAGAGGACATACTGGGACTTTATTGCACCGGGCACACAGCTGGGTCTGTCGCGTATCCACACAAGGAACGAAACACAAATGATTATGGTAAAAAAAAAACTCTCTCCATGTGCGGGAGCCAAGTGAACTCAAGTGATGAGGTAAGTGAAAAAAATAACACTCAAAACCTAGAGAAAGAATAGAGAGAATCTCGAAAAAGAAAAAGGGATCAGAGTGATTGAAAAAAATATGTCGCTCAAAGACTACGAAATATGGAGGGACTGCTACACAGAAAACGTGGGAAAGACATTCTAGCCAAAAAAAAATACGAGCATGTCGCGGCATTGTGTATCATTATGAATGTCATGAAAAATGTGGAGCCAATGATAGATACATAATATTTTCAGGATTTTGGAAATTCGGAGACGTCGTGAGTTATGAACACTAAATCCTTAGGCATGTAAAGAAATCTCCCACATTCAAGCAGATAAAACTAACAACCATACTATTGGGAAACAAAAGAAGAGTTGCCTATCACAATTGATCATGGGAGAGGCGCAACCGATAACTAGAGTATACAAAACATTTTGATTCAAACTTTGAATGTTTCTGAGCAAATGGTGAAAACAACTTTTCAGAAAAAAATTACATTGGCTGCGCCAGTGGTGAGAAAAGAGGTAAGCAAGATGGAAGATAAAATAAGTTGGGAAGAACATAATAAGGGCCGACATAAATTGTTTCAAAACAGTTGAAAGTCACGATTGTCGCCGAAATTCCAAAGAAGAATACTTTTTAAGTAGTCTTAACCTGTTAAAGATGCATCGCATGTACGTGAACGAAAGGTAAGTCATTAAAAAATGGCTAGATGCATGTATAAAAAAATACTACTACTACTACTACTACTACTACTACTACTACTACTACTACTACTACTACTACTACTACTACTACTACTACTACTACTACTACTACTACTACTGCTGCTGCTGCTGCTGCTGCTGCTGCTGCTACTGCTACTGCTACTGCTACTGCTACTGCTACTACTACTCCTACTGCTACTGCTACTGCTACTACTACTGCTACTACTCCTACTGCTACTCCTACTGCTACTCCTACTGCTACTACTACTGCTACTACTACTACTACTACTACTACTACTACTACTACTACTACTACTACTACTACTACTACTACTACTACTACTACCACTAATAATAATAATAATAATAATAATAATAATAATAATAATAATAATAATAATAATAATAATAATAATAATAATAATAATAATAATAATAATAATAATAATGCTTGATGCTCACCATGATCACTTTTTAGGACTCCCACATAGATCAAAGGTGCCATGTATATGACGAATTCCTTCTCTCTAATTACAGTACGAATCTTTATGGCTTCATTGAATGCTTGGTGGGCTTTAATTAATTACAGCACAAGCAGTAAGTTCAAATCATTTTACTTTTCCTTTTTGACTTGGTATCAACCTTACACTACCGATCATTGTTATAAAATGCTAAGAAAGTGTTTAACGAAAAGAATCATTTCAAAGAGCTTGTACTTTGTCAAGGTGACACTGACAGTATTTTTACAAAGTCCTTTCGATCAAAAGCAAAATTAAAAAAGCCGCTTAAAACATACTTCATAGAAACATGTTATACTAATCTTACACAGGACAATGTCGTATATTACGTTTTACCTTTATTTAAAGACACTGAAGAGGATTTATTCAGCGACATTTCAACAGTTTTACAGTTTGTTACTGTATTTTGAAGCACAATGACTCGGTGAAATAGATATTAAACATTTAGCCACAAATAAATCACTCTTCATTGTTTTTATTATAATATATATATATATATATATATATATATATATATATATATATATTATATATATATATATATATAATTGTGTTTTTCTGAGGAAATTAAAAATATGAAATCCTTTACTTCATATTATTGCCAATGCAGGAGACCAGTAGATATTTGTTGTTTAACCTGGAGTTTACTGAAGGGATCTTTACACAGTTAACTAGACATGTATTATAGTAATTAAACTTATTTTTAAAGAGTAGCAATGTTTGATACAAAAGCTTCTGTCCTTAGATTTAATTTTGCCTTTGCCCATTTTTTTCCCTTTCTCTTACTTAAACACACCATCAGTCTTTACTTCATTGCTGTCTCCTGAAAAAAAAGACAATTTGAATACATAATCATTGTTTGTACTCCAATAATTCAAGATCTAAAAATCCTATTTTTACCACTAGTTTGAAAACGTCTTTTGAAATATATCTGGATTATATATACATGTTTCATTTAATAATTTCTTGCATATACCCTTTTTATGAATAGCTTTTGGTAGCTCTTAAATCACTTTATATTGATACCTTGTTGAGACTTACGTTACAGAAAATTGAACATGTTTAGATGTCATTATAATATATCATTGTGTTTGAAACGGTAAATACCTGAAAAAAGTGGACATTGTGAGAGAATATTGAACATCCTAGTTATCTCATTGTCCTTTTTTCTAATGAATATAAAAATATGAATATTTTCAAAGGTTTTATTTAATTGTTTAACACACACACACACACATATATATATAGCACAGTAAGAGTCCCATTGACCATAACCAACAGGATATCGCACAGAGTAAAAAATCTTTTTATGCAAAAGGATGTAAAAAAGTGTGAGTATGACAAATACTTTCAACGCGTATATCTACTAAGTTGAAAAGACGGTTCATTGAGTTTCACTCCTGCGTATATAGAACTAACGTTAACAAACCTTATATATAAAAAGTGTACAAATATTTTCTCACCTGATGTACTTGCGACAAAGGATGTTTTTTTTCTGGCTCATTAGGTTGAAGATACAAGAAGGGGTACATCTGAGCTATTAGCTGTAACAGATATTTGTTCTGTCTCCTTGATGCCTCGACATTGATGTCCTGCAGGAAGGTGATCTGAGTTACAATAGAGGCCAGAGGCTTCCTCTTTCTCCTGTATTTCTTGACTTGATTTCCCATTAGGACATTTGCGTGGCTTCCTAGTGGCATCTTTATCGTTCTGCTTGACATTTGAGGCTAATGGCATCTCGTACTCTCCAAGTTCTCTTTCCATATCCAGAGGTGTGGCGTACTGGTCAAGGTCGTCATCGTTGGGACAGCAGCGTAGAGGTGAGAGGTCCACAGGTTCATAATGCTGGTTAGATTCTCTTCTGGCAAGTGTCCCAAGTTGTGCAGCCAATGGTGGGTTATCAATCTGTACTAACTCCACTCTAGCAGTAAAATCTTCAGGGGGTGATCTATGTGTACTCTGTTTTGTAGTAATATGGAGCCTGCAATCAATAAACAGAAAAAGATGGTGACCGCTCTATTGTATTGTAATGAGATGGAACGGTGACTTGTTTTAACTGAAGGTTTTATTGAAACAAAGAAGTTTTATAGGAAGAAAAGAAAAGATAGTTAACTATTAGACCGATCCTTGAAAGTCTAGTCTTGTTTTATCTGAGAGAGACTTAGAGGACGCGAACCGATATAAATTAGCTCTCTAAGTTCGATTTTGATTCATTTTGTCACTTTCAAACTGATCTGAAAAAAAAAATGATTAGACTAAAATATAGGGGAACTAAAGGAAAAAAAATAGCATAAGATGAAGTACTAGATTAACAAAACTAGGTTAATTCTAACTGTTTTAAGGCCTTTCCAAATTAAAAGGATCAATTGAACTCCTACCTCCATACAAGCAATCCTACAATCACAGCAGCAAAAGCAGTAATTACAATAACAACAACACCAAACAGGGTAGGTGAGATGCTTGATGATTTCTGTCCTGCTCCTTCATCAAACCATTGGTTTACTGGAGTAAAACAAGAAAACATGGGTCAGTTTTAAAATAAATTATTCACTCAAAGCAGTTTGGCAAGCACAATTTCAGAAGGAAAAAAATATCTTTTCAGGAAGTAATATCTGTAAATGTTGAACGAATTTGCAATTCCTACTCATTTATTGATCCTGTATTTACGGCAACGTTTTGCCTATATAATGACTCTTTTATGTAGATGTACTATAATTACTACTGCTACTGCAGCTGCTGCTGCTGCTGCTGCTGCTGCTGCTGCTGCTACTACTACTACTACTTCTCCTACTCCTACTACTGCTACTACTGCTGCTACTGCTACTACTGCTACTACTGCTACTACTGCTACTACTGCTACTACTGCTGCTGCTGCTGCTGCTGCTGCTGCTGCTACTACTACTACTACTACTACTACTACTACTACTACCACTACTACTATTGGTGATACGACTTTAATGTTAGAAGGGCTCGGCTATGTATTGAATGATATGCAATACTTATATTCTAAAAATAATTATGTAAAGTCTTAAATGATAATCGATATTGCACCCTCTCATTGTAAAATAAAAAATAAAAAAACAACAACTATATAACTGTCTCGTTCTGATTCACGCGATAAAGTTAATTGTCTTGCCTCTTGTTCCACGACACATGGGAGATTGATCATCTTGTACACAACCCAGGTAACACGATCCGTCTATGTGATGACAAGGGTTATTCTGTCCAACGCATTGATCGCTGCATGTCATGTTACAACCAGAGCCATACTTGCCCCTGGGACAGGCTGAGGAAGCCGTCAAAATGGGAATTAATATGCCACATTCTTGTTCTTTTAAATCCTTTAAATGCTCTGGTTATTTATGAAGAAAGACGATGACTGAGTCTGTAATTAAAAATTAAATAGGGAAGACTAAAAAAATCTTTTTCTGTCTGGTTTTAGAAAGGGGCATTCAAAATGTTTTGCCTAGAAAATTCAGTACAGGGTAAGTCAAGTTTCATGGAATATTATGATGTTGTGCGCAAGATATGGTGGAAAAAGACAGAGGTGATCGGGGAGTAATTTGGTAAAAAAAGACAAGGGATATGCAAAAAAAAAGAGAACAATTTTATCTGTTAGATCTGTGGGTAAAGATCACTAAAGACGTTTTTTTTTTTAGTTCTAAGACGGTCTTGGAGATGTTTTCTCATGTAATCAACTTGCCCTACATATTTTCCAGATTACTGTCGAGATTATCAAATACATTTGTCTATGTGTGCATCCCTATTTATCTTTCTCTCTCCTGGCCTTCCACTTTCGTTCTCTTTCTATATATTCCCTCTCCACACATTTAGATTTAATGACATAAAATCCGCAGGCTATGACAAACCAAAACTACTGAAATGGCCTTAAGAACGGTTAAAAAAAATATTTCGTACATCATGTCCAAATTTTACAGTTAAATTAAAACCATCTATAACTTTATTTTTGACAATATAACATTTTGACATCAACACCTTAGATTTAAAAACATAGTTGTGCTACATATTTTAGTATTATGCAACAAACCATTGGGAAATGCAAAAATAGTAGCCATTCATACAGTCTGATAATGGGAAAGTTTGACCCAATCAATTAAAAAAAAAGTATGAGAGTAATCACAATGGATGACTGAAAATCAAAACAATATTTATGGTTTTTTTTTTTCTATTTGCTCTCGCTATCAAGGAAACAGATGCTAAGCTTGGTTAAGAAGAAATGGCATTATGCCTTTTTTCTCAGCCATTTTGGATTACAAATTCGAATTTTTTGGTGTTAAATTAAATAGCAAGGTATATGAAAAGAAATAAAATTCCAATTTTTATCTAGACTCATCATTTAAAGAAAATCATGTTTTTAGGACAGTGAAATCTAATATAAAAATCAATTTTAAGCTTTATCCACTTTAAATTACTGGTGATCATTATATAAACTCACTCTCGGAGCAGAAACGACCTTGGTAGCCTGTTTTACAACCTTGGTCACATGACCCATCCGTCTTGTTACAGATATGGTCAGAGTCAGCACAGTGGACACTACAGGTCTTACCACAGTCAGGACCATACGTTCCTGCTGGGCATGCTAGGGACAGAAGAGCAGAGTACATATTGCAGCCATCATTTGGGCAAAGATTTTTAAATAAAGCCATGGCATTTACTTACAAAATGGAATAAATTAAAGCAAATTAAAAAGATACTGCAGTAATTGAGAAAAGAAGTGTAAAATCAATCCTCTTGGGCTTGTGACGAATAGTACAATGATATAGGTAAAAAATAAATAGATACAGGAAAAGAAAAAGACTGATGGAATGCACAAAAAACGTAAAAGAAAGAGAAGGAAAGCAGCAGAAAAACAGGAACAAAGAAAAAAAGACAGAACAAATACGATGAAAGCATTTAGAAAGGGGAAATTGGACAGTATCTAATCATTGTAAACGCAACAAAACAAAAGCAAATATATTTATATTCTGTGTTGAAGAAATAAAACAAAACAACTTTAATTAGTTTACGATAAAGCAACATAATAACTCATGCATTTCAGCTCTATTGGTTGTGAGTCCTAACTCCATGTTGATCTGGTGAAACCTCACCTTTATGACAAGTGGGAGGCTGGAAGCCTGGTTCACAACCTTGGTAACATTGTCCAGTCCTGAAGTCACACTCGCCAGCTGGTCCAGTACAATGGTCACTGCACTTGTCTACACACCCTGGACCGTACTGACCTCTAGGACAGGCTTAAACGATAAGTAATGCATTATGTCGGTGATTACATTTCTTTATCATGACAGGCATGTGCTTAGTTCGAACTTATAATGATGATTACCTATATTATATAACTTTATGTTACGAGGTGGGTTGGAGTGGTCTCTGGTGTGAGTATGAATCAATCTTGGTAGAGTGTTGAAATTTTATCAGCCGCTAGATCATTTCTTTGAAAGGCGAGATGAATCTTTTTGGGAAAATCTAGCGTTATCAAGAAGTTATAAGTGCGTTAAAGGAAAGCAAATAAAAAAAATCCTTCGTTTTTCTTTGCCAAAGCTGAGACATGCAGCCGGCTGTATACCGTTCGGCGATCAAGTTTCTTTTTAGATTTGCAAGGACAATTTCCTTTTCATATTTTTCACGAAATGGTCCTGGTTTGCTATGAAGATATCCTCGATATAATACTGTGACATAAAGGGTAAAAAATTCAAATATGGATCCAGGTCCGTGATGGATGATGATCGTGGGTTATGTTTCTGCGAGGTGAGTATTTTGCGTTTTCACTAATGAGCACAAGATTCAAAAGGTTGAGGCCTGCAAAACTGCTTGGAATGGATCCAAATGGCATATATTTCTTTAAAACAATGGCGACTTTGGATGAAACATGAGATATTCGTTTTATATAGAAACAACAAAAAAAATGTCATCCATGCATAATAATTTTTTCCCTCCTTCACCAAAGTAGGCAAAGTGACACCATCAAGTAGAAATGTTAAGTTGAAGTGTCCCTTGGATTGTGAAGATATGATTAAAACTGACCATCTAGAAAATGGACAAAACGTCACAGGGGAGTACTATCGCGTTGCTGGTAATATTTCGATCCGATTTAGTGAGAAAAAATTGGAAAAAATCAATAATTAGGTCCTTTTACTATATATCAATATCCCTCCGCACGTGAGACAACAAACAGTATAGGCAATACAACATTGCGGCTTTGAAATCCTGTCACCCCAACTTATTCACCATACTTAATCACCCCAGACTCTTATCTGCTTCCCAATCTAGAAGTATCACACATATGGGACGCTGTTTTCAAAGCGAAAAGGACGCCATTGAATTTGCTTTAGACAGGCACTTTCTTGGTCCTTCACTCTCAAACACCTTTGAAAGTCTAAAAGAGGCGGCATGAAATGATTAACTCTACGTGGTGAGTATGGTGCCAAATTCAAGCCTCTATCTTTATTGCCTCATACCTAGACCAAAGACTTTTTTAACCTCTCCCATATTAGTGAAACTCTATGCCTTTTTTGACTTCTTAGTCCATTGCTGCTATAAATAAAGACACAGTCATATTGACGCGAAATGACAAGTAAAGATTTTGATTACAATTGGTAAGGAGCCAACTCAGACCGCCTTGAGCGATGCTTTGTAACTTTGAAAGGCATAGGAGGTATGGCCAGGACAATAATAAGGCTGTGGCTTTGTTTGGAAATATTCTATATTTCTCGCAACTAAATGTCACAAAAAAAAAAGGTTTGGATCTGCATTACTTTCATGTTTCACTCCTGTTTCTTATATAGAGAAAAATTTAATTCATATCAGACCATCTTAACGATCATTTCTAGGTTACCTAGACACGTCATATTTTACATACAGTTGTAAATCGATCTATACATTGGAATGGCAATATTTATTTCACCAAAATAGTGTTTTCTTTGAAAATGAAAGACACAAATATCATTGTCATTTTTTCCCATAAAGAAAAAAGTTGAATATTCAAACTGCTTCCTGTTTGCACATCAGGGAAGATATTTATTAATAATGAAGCTAAAAGACAGTCTACAGTGTACTAAGTGTAGACAGCAGCAGTTCTAAAACCGTACGGAATAGATCTACCGGTTATAACCTTCAAAATTAAAAGTTTAAAATCCATATTTTAGATTGTTAGACTACTTTAAGGTTTGAATTAGAAAAAAAACCAGATTTAAAATGAAGATCTAGAATCCGTCCTAAGAATTATAGAGTATTCAAAGGTAGCATCTTGATTGTGTAAGTAAAAGGGGAGATCTTAAGCAAATATTCAGAATAACTTATACACGCTAACGCCTGACCGACACGCATTATATTATAGACAAAAGGGTAATATTCGTAATGATAAAAACAATAACAATAAAAATATAACAACACGATCATATCAATAATAATAATAATAATAATAATAATAATAATAATAATAATAATAATAATAATAATAATAATAATTATATATTTTTTTTCAAATTGTTCGAAACAGGGGGGGGGGGGGAGGGGTGGGTGGGCCGAAGCCTTCTCTATTCTATCAAGAACACACACACACACACACACACATATATATATATATATATATATATATATAGAGAGAGAGAGAGAGAGAGAGATTAAAGGCATTGTTTTTAAACAAAGATTATAGCTAATGTTAAACAGTTGGGCGAAATATTATAATTGGATCGTCTTAGAATGCAGCGAGAGAGCGCCATTGTTCACGGAGAAACGCCAACATAGGCTAGTAGAGAAGTAAAGAATGTAGGCGACCCTTCTCCCGTTCCAGTTAGTCAGTGCTTACTCAAGAGCTTACTTCACGACAAACACTAGTTGGCGTTGAACATGTCTTACGCAATAATTAGTGCATTGATCGTCAGGCCGTCTAAAATTAACTTCCACCTTGTTCATACAAGCTAGACATTAATTGGGAATGGATCCAGAATTTAGA